>BPTQ01000003.1:238823060-239105972 GCA_019973895.1 Chrysanthemum seticuspe | reverse complement strand
GTGCTTACTTCTTTTGCTCAATTAAGGTTGAGCTAACCAATGCCCTACCGCACACACATAACTGATAGCGTTCAATTTGCTTCGGTGGGCGTTTCTGGTAAAAGGAGATGGGAAGTACCTGGTCTACGAACTCTCTAATCGTCCCTTGCTCATGATAACAAAGGAACTACCAAAGAGTCCAATGAAAGTCTAGGGGTAACTAGGCGACCTAGTTCTTTTCTGGTGTAAGTGGACGGGTATGCCCTGCAAACGGATATCTGCATACGGAAAACCGAATACATTACGGTCCCCAATGACCGAGAAGTCATCCATAAACACCTCCATAGTTTCCCCGATCATGTCGTGGAAAATTGCCATCATACATCGTTGGAACGTGCCAGGAGCATTACATAAGCCAAAAGGCATACGTCTATAGGCAAACGTCCCGTATGGGCAGGTGAATGTGGTCTTTTCTTGATCCAGCGGATCAATGGGGATCTGAAAGTAACCTGAGAAACCATCAAGGAAACAATAGTACTCGTTCCCTGCTAATCTCTCAAGCATCTGGTCCATGAAGGGTAGAGGAAAATGGTCTTTGCGGGTGGCTTCGTTTAACTTGCGATAGTCAATACACACACGCCATCCCGTAACCAATCGAGTTGGAATTAACTCGTTTTCTTCATTCGTGACAACAGTTATGCCACCCTTTTTTGGAACACAATGAATTGGGCTAACCCAAGGACTATCAGAGATCGGGTAGATCAAACCGGCATCAAGAAGTTTGAGAACCTCTTGTTTGATAACCTCATGAATCTTAGGATTCACCCTTCTCTGATGTTGGACTGCTGGTTTGAAGTCATCCTCCATTAAGATTTTGTGAGTACAAAACTCAGGGTTGATACCCTTAATGTCGGAGAGTTTCCAAGCAATTGCTTGCTTGTGTGATTTCAAGACCTTTATGAGAGCAGTCTTCTCCTCCTCAGTTAAATCCTTAGCAATTATGACGGGTAATTTATCATCACCCTCCAAGAATGCATACTCGAGATGAGGAGGTAGGTCCTTAAGTTCAACCTCGGGAAATTCATCAGTAGAAGTTTGCACTGATTTGATTTCCTCAATTGTGATTTCTTTCGGAGGGAGTGCAGGTAATGGATCTTCATTTAGCAATTGCTCAAGATAAAGAATATCCCCCTCCGAATCATAAACACCATCAATTCCAGGCGGAATTGATTCATCAGTAGAAAGAAATTCATCGATCTCTTCCAAAAGGAAGTCACCTCCCTCAAACAGAGTGAGAGAGGGGGAAGAGTCGGCAATGATAGGTTGAGAAGATGTGGTGGAATCCCCACCCACAGAATTATGAAGATAACCAAGAAACTCTTGAGAGTACTCCTCTGAAGCAATATCAATTAAATCGACTCGATTAACTGATTCAGTATCGTAATTTGAGGAGTACCTCGAAGTTTGATCGAGGTTAAAGGTAACAGCTTCATTACCCACACGTAAAGTGATCTCTTGCTCAAATACATCGATAAGAGCTCGGCCCGTTCTCAGGAATCCTCGTCCAACAATAAGAGGAACCCGATGATCGGCATCGAAATCAACAACCACGAAGTCAGCTGGAAAATGGAACTTTCCTACTTTCACAAATACATCCTCGGCGATGCCAAGAGGACGCGATATAGAACGATCTGCAAGCTCAAGAGTCATGCAGGTAGGAATAAGTTCCGGAAGAGAAAGTTTCTTCCACACTGAATACGGCATCAGATTGATGCTTGCACCAAGATCGGCGAGGGCAAAGCATTCAATCATCCCAGGAAAAACACAAGGAAGAAGAAATTTTCCGGGATCTCCTAGCTTCTCGGGAAGCTTCTTTAACAAGACTGCTGAGCAATTCTCATTCAAAGGAATCTTAGCCATTTCAAACAGCTTTTCCTTATTTCTCAACATGTGTTTAAGAGTCGATGCAAACTTGGGCATCAACATGATAGCATCCGCAAAGCTTATGTCAAAATGTAGCTCTTGGAAAATTTGAAAGAATTTTTCCATTTGATGACTAGCTTTCTCTCGGAGCTTTTGCTCATGTAAACGTGAGGGGTAAGGAATAGAAGTTTTGGATTTGGATTTTTCAATGGGAGCTACAGGTGGTTCAAAAACAACCCCTGGATTGGAATTGGGTTTCTGGACAACTTGAGGTTGGACTACCGAAGGTGGGACGTGTGCGGTACTTCGTGGGCTTGAAAAATGCACCTTGTCCGTTGTATCCTTGGTAACTTGACTCATTGCCACAGGTGGAGGGGGCATTGGAGTCGTAGGTCCATTGTGTGTCGGAGGTTCACTTTCCGCTACCTTTGGGAGAGAAGAAGAAGAGGTAGTAGGAACAGCAGGTCCAGCATATGAAACACCACTTCTGGTTGTGATCGCCTTTGCATCGCCCCTCGGATTAGCGATCGTGTTGCTAGGTAAAGTACCTGAGCCCGAGGGTCGATCATTTAAAGACTTCTTAATGTCAGAAATCTGGCTAACCAACAACCTGTTCATTTCCTCTTGGGATTTCATGAATTGTTTCAACAACTCATCAGATGATGGTCCAGTTGGAACAATAGCTTGAGTTTGCACAGGAAAATTCTGGCCTCTATTGTTAGGATTAGGGCCTTGATTTTGGAAATTTCCTTGATTATTTCCATGAAAATACCCTGGGTTGAAATTTCCCTGACCTGGGTTTCTATTGAAATTTCCTTGGTGTTGGAAATTTTGATTCTGATTTTGAAAACCGTTGTTTGGACTGAAATTACCTTGGTTTTGGAAACCTTGGTTTGGTCTATTTTGATTACGGTTTTGGTTTTGATTGAAACCGGGAGGTCCAGAGTAGTGGTTAGGACGGTGGTTCGGGTCTATAGGAGCACGATATTGATTGCCTCCTTGATTAGAAATCCCGCCCACAGCATTAGCTTCAAAAGGGTTACCATCGGTGGCCATACAGTTATAATAAGCATGGGGGCCACCACAGGTAACACAGACTTCCACTTTCTTAACTTCAGCAGGAGGTGAAGTTTGTGGAAAAGAGACTTTATTTTGATTGGAGAGAACCAAAGCTTAAATAGCTTCCGTGAGTTTGTCAATCTTAGCATCGGTGCTAGACTGGCTTACGGGCGATGAAGAAGAAGGTCCAACACTGACTTGGGAAACAACCGGCTTGCTTCGTGCAGTGCGGACTTTGGACTTGTTTTCAATGATCGCTAAAGCTTCTTTGACAGTTTTGCTTAGGAAATTTCCTCCCGCGGAGGAATTGAGAGAATCTTGATCAGATTGACTCACTCCATTGTAGAAAGTATCGAGTTGCATTAACTCGGAGAAACCGTGGTGAGGACATTTGCGAAGCAATTCCTTGAAACGATCCCACGATTCACTGAAGGGTTCATCAAACTTTTGAGTGAACTTGATGATTTCATTTTTAAGACTCGTGGTTTTGGAAGGTGGATAGAATTCATTCACAAATTTCTTCACCAGATCTTCCCATGTCTCAATTGACTGAGGGGGTTGTTTTTCAAGCCAAATCCGGGCTTGCCCCTCAAGAGAAAATGGGAACAGAAGAAGCTTAACAGCATCAGTAGGGACATTCTTGTATTTGATGGTAGATGCAATCTTGTTAAACCATCGAATATGAGCATGAGGATCATCCCGCTCAAAACCGTAGAATTGATTTGAGGTTACAAGATTCAGTAACCCGGTTTTGAGTTCAAAATTTTCAGCCACGATGGCTGGTACAACGATAGCATCTCCATACCCGTCGATGGGTGCCTGGAGAAGTTCACACATAGGGCGTTCTTCCGCCATGATAACGGAAGTAGTGTGAGCAGTACGGATCTCAGATCCGACTGATGGAGCAGAAAGTCTACGAACACGCCTTCTTGGAATCTTGACAAGCTCACGAAATGGGCTCACAGATCTAGAAGAGCGAGTGCGCATACACCAGAGTTAATCTCTAAGGAAACTCAGAGTTAAGGAGAGAAATGGGAATTATGAAGACGTTTTATAAAAATGGGGTGAGAAGAATCTTTATGGGGTTTTCTGGTTCTGACAAGTAGATATCACAACAAAATCAATTAACACAAAATCGAGGCAAAACAACAGTGAACTTAACCAATAATCACAAGATGAATGGCTTCTTTGAAAAAGGTACACCAATTACAAGGACACAAAGGCAAGTTTTAAATCTTTAGTTCGGGAACTTATTATGGTCGCACCCCCAGTTAGGTAGTGCACTGCCTTGGTTTGCGGTGGTAATCTTTTAAGTTGTTATTATTAAAGAAAACGACGAATCTTTTTGTGTTTTTATTTTTTGATACATATATAGAAACAAAAGGAAAAATATTTTTGTGTTTTATACGTTTTTAGCTGTTTTTGGGTTTTTGGATTTTTTATAAGAAAATATGGATATATATATATATATATAGATGGATGATATGAACAAAGAGTGAGTATTCAAACTACTAATCTGCTAAACGGAAGATAGATCAGCACAGCTCCCCGGCAGCGGCGCCAAAAATTTGATGCGTGCCAAACCGTCAAGTTTTATCACTCAAGTCTGCCACTTGTGAATGGCAGACCGTAACAAACTTAAAACGGCTCAAGCACGAATGCAATGAAGATCTGAGGAGTATAGGGCTTCCCCGGGTCGTTATGTCCCAGCGAGCTATGCAATGGATTACCGAACGTAAAGTGATCGAGAAATTTGAACGGATAAAAGGATTATGATTATTACAACTACAGAAATAGCCAACAAATTACAACGGCTTAAATGCAAATTAAAGAAAGTTAAAAAGATAAAAAAATATTAAATAAACGCTATCACTATTTGCAAAATGATGTTTTTGTTTTTATGTTTTTATAAAACTGAATTAAAAACTACGTTACGTACAAATAAAAATGTGAAACTTACACAATATTAATCCTAAAAATATGAAAATGATATTTTTACAAACCTAATGATAAAAGAAAATTTTTAGAAAAAGAAAATTATTTTTATAAGTAATTATCTAATTATTATTAATTAAAAACTATTTTTAACTATTAAATAATAACCTAAAATACAAGAAATTATGAAATAAAGCTAGAAAAATAAAATTATGACTTGGAAAAGTCTAAAATAACAAAAGAGAATTTTCAAAACTATTTTTGTATTTTTCTGATTATTTTTCTATTTTCTAGGAATTAAAAACTATTTAAAACTACTTAAATAGCTTAAAAATACAAATTTAACTAAGAAAAATCTAGAAAAATATTTTTTTGTCTTTTTATATTTATCTTAACTTAAGAAAAATGAAAAATTATTTTTTTGAAACTTTTCTTAATTTTTTGTATTAAATGCTAATTAAAAAGTGCTAAAAATTGAATTAAATCAAGAAAAATACTAAACAGTACAGGAAAAATCTGAAAAATTCAAGATAACTCTAAAATAATATAAGGAATCTAGGAAAAATAGAAAAACAAGTGCTTGTGTGTAAGAATATGGAACTGCTAAGCCAAGGGCTTATAAATAAGCACTTGAATAAGCCAAATGATCAAAACAAGCCACCAACTGATTACAGAAGTCCTAATATGCTATAAGTACTGAAATGAAACTAATAACAACAAGCCATAAACACTGGAATGCAAGATACCAAGATTTGACTTATTTGAGCTAATGAGCTAAAATCAGTGAGAGGGTACCAGGTTTAAGCAGAAAATTAAGCACTCAAATGAGCTAGAAATTAGAAACAGTAACTTGGAACCTATACTAGACCTGGGTGAGATCTTGTAAACCAAATTCCAGACCTAAGTGAGCTCTATTGAGCTCTGTGCAACCTTGTAAAAATCTGAGAAAACTCAGCTTAAGCTGAGTATATGGAGCAGGGCAACTAGAGCTTAAAAGAGAAGCTTGTTTGAAGCTTTTAAAAAATCTGTAAAATTCTACAAAAATGACTATAAGAAATGAGACCAGCTTAAGTTTTTAAAACAACAATTCTCACTGAATTTGGTCCAAGGATGAGTCCATGAAAATTCCTTCCATATGGGCTCAAAACTGATTTTTGCCAATTTGACTTTTGAAGCAGTTGAGTGTAGTTGACTTTTATGAAGTTTGATCTTAATTTCTCAACTGAAAATGATGTTAAGTGATTAAATGAAGATACTGCAAGCTATGTTTATGACTTTAAAACACAAAACAAGTGATTTGCTTTTCAAAAATCCAACAGTGAGCAACTTAAGACAGTTAGATGAGATTTTTGACTTATGATGTTTTGCAGGCACAAACTTAGACAGATAAGTACTCAAATGAGTTAAACAAGCATGAACAAACAGAACTCTACCACTGCACAACCCTTAAAGACAGTTTAGGCAGCAATGCCAAACACACCTTTAATCAACTGTTATGCAATTAACTCTAACTAAACACTGAATTAACTTATGCTATCACTTGAATTGAATTAAACTAACCTAAATACAACTTTTTGAACAGATTAAAACTAGATTTGACTATAAATGAAGATTATGCTATGAAACTTGGAATTGACTTACAAATGGTCCCAGCCACTATGGCTTGCAACAACACCCAGTGACCCACTAGCCTATCCAAAACCAACCCAAGTACTCAAAATCAACCCAATGCCAACACTGCTTCAACCCATATCCATTTCTTTTTCCAATTCTTGCCCATTTTGACTTTCTTTGACCAATGACCAATTTGGCTTAAAACTAAAATGTAAGCTTATAGAAAGCTATGTGAAGCTTGTATAAGCTTATTGAAACTGAGAAATGAGCTTTATGAAGCTTTTGAATGAGACTTTGAGATGGAAATTTTCAACAGTAAACCCATCAACATAAATTGATAGTGAAACTTAAATTAGTACTTGGAAATGATTTATATTGATTCAATAACTTAAAATGAGTACATTTCAACAAAAGATTACAGAATTTTTTACTTAACTAGAACTTAATATTAAAAACGACATTAACAAAAATTTAAAAACTAGTAGCCTCCTTTTCTTGCTTACAAATGCTTCTCTTTATACTCCAAGATCTTTCTCTCTCTATTCTGAGCAGTTCCCAGTTGTTTCCTGACCATTGGATTAGCTAAGAATGATCCTGGCCTTTGAATGGATTTTTGGCGCCAAAATTGCTTATAAGCCAGTGGGGGGTTGAGATGGTGAGAGGGGAAGCATTAATTGCTTTTGGAGTTTGGTGGAGGTGGGGGGAACAAGGAGAGGTGAGAAGGAGGCTGGTAGGTTGCACTGGTTGGGATGGTATGCAGACAGGGGGGAGGGAAATGGGGGAAAGGGGTGATGGCGGGGTGTGTTTGTTTGACTGATTATTTGACCAAGGATTAATAATGAAGGGGGGTCAAAATGGATAAATGACAGGGGTCCAAAATGTATTGACCAGGCCAAAAAGGTGTTAAAGGGGTATAAATGACAAGGGCTTATGTTATCATTTCTGAAAATTGAAGGACCTTTGCTGCCAAGATGCAAAGTTGCTCTAAAGGACCAAAAGTGACAATCTCAAAAAGTACAAGGACCAAACTTGCCATTTTCCAATTTCCAGGGGCCATTTTTGCCAAATTTCAAACTTGAAGGACTAAACTTGTAATTTCTCAAAACTTTTGATATTTTTCACCAAAGGACTAATTTTGACAAGTTATGATTTTAAAAGGACCTTTGATGATTTTTCTTTTGAAATTAAGGCTCAGGGACTATTTTTGACAATTTTAGAAACTTGGAAGACTGAAACTGCCAATTATGCAAACTTTGCTCATTTTTCATCTGATTTTGAACATTTTGCATCTGAAACATATAAAATGCATTTTTGGAATATTTTTAGTATTTTGATGCATTTCTGAGCATTTTTAGACGTTTTGCAGTTCCGATTTGACCAAAAATGATGAGTATTTACACACTCATCAGAAGACCTCAATTTAAAGTTTCTAAGAAGTTTGCCTTCAGAGTTTCAAACCAATGTTACTGTCTGGGAAAACAAAACAGATATAGAAACAATGAAGCTCAATGATCTTTACAACAACTTCAAACTTATTGAGCAAAGGTTGAAGAAGGCAGAGAAACTTGGTACAAGCTCTAGTAGCTTGGCATTGTTGTCAAATTTTGTTGACAGTGATGATTTTGAAGATGAAAGTGATGATGATATTGCCACTGTAGGTTCTAAAGTTTCCACTGGCAATGTGAATATTGCCACTGCAGGATCAAAGAAGAAGGTTGCTAGTATTGGAGATCCTACCTTTTATGCTTTTATCTCCACACAAGTTGATGGCTCTCTCTTAACTCATGAAGACATAGAGCAAATCGATGAAGATGACTTGGAGGAGATGGATATAAAATGGCAGATAGCTCTTCTTAGCATGAGGGCTAAGAAATTCTACAAGAAGACTGGCAAGCCTATCCACATTAATGGTGATGATACTGCAGGCTTTGATAAGAAGAAAGTGGAGTGCTTTAACTGCCACAAGTTTGGACATTTTGCTAGAGAATGTAGAAGACCAAGGACAACAGATCTACATGGTACAAGCAAAATAAGGGACCAACTGTGGAAGAACCAAAGGCAATGTTGGCTATTGATGGTGTGAGCTATGATTAGAGTTTCATGGCTGATGATCTTGAAGAAGAACACATAGATGCTGCTCTTGTTTCTGCTGAAGTTGCTCTTATGGCTTTCTCTGACTCTGAGGTACAAAACTCTGAATGTTGCTCTAAAACATGTAGGGCTGCTAGAGAAGTTGAAAGACTTAATGATTTATATTCTAATGAAAGACAAGAGTTATACACTGCTAATTATACTATAGCTAATCTTAGGAGAGCCATGGCAGTTTTAGAAAAACAAATAGAGCACTATCAGGAAAATGAGTCAAATTATAATGATGATATGATTCTTCTTAGGAGAGAGGTAGAACATACAACTGCTGTGAATGAAGCATACCAAAAGGAGCTTGAAAAACTTCAAAAAAAAATTGAAAATGTCAATTTAACTGTAGACACATGTTATCATCAGTCTGAATCAATTGATAAAATTTGGAATGCTCAAATATTTAATAAAGCTAAGTCTGGTATGGGTTATAATACTGCGCCTCCACCACTAAGGGGTGTTCATTCACCTCCAGGTATAGATTTAGCTCATACAGGCATAGAGGATTTTAAGGATCTTGAAAGAGAATATGGTCCTTTAAAAGACACAGTTGTGAAGAGTGAGGAAGAAAGTAAGCTTGATAATGATGTTTTTGAGAGTACTAGTGACTCATCTGTTGTAGATGAGAGTGTTAAAAAGAATGTAGAGACTACTATCCCAAAAGTTGTTAATACTGTTACAGAGGAACCTAGGAAACCAGTTAATAAACCTAGACCAACTGTAAGGTATGCTGAGATGTATAGGAACAAGCCTACAGCTCCTAGGGGTAACCAAAGGAGTTGGAATCATGTTAAATCTCAACAACTAGGTAGTGATTTTGTTATGAACAATAAGGCATGCTATATATGTGGTAGTTTTGATCATTTACATGCTTATTGTGACTATCATGTTGGGAGAAGGGAAGTCTATGGGTATAAAAGGGTGGAGTCTAACAGGTATCAACATAATGTACACCCAAATTCTCATTGCAAAATGGTCCCAAGAGCAGTTCAACTTAGAAGTGGCCTCAAAATGTTTGCCACTGCACAAACTATTAACACTGCTCACCCTAAGTCACCTGTTAAAAGTGCACACTTTAAAACAAGTTTAACAAAATCTGCACAAACAGGAAAAAGAACCTTTCAAGCTAAAAAGGTTAATAATAATCAACAGTGGGTACCTAAAAAGAAACCAGCAGTTACCACTGCTCATTCAAAAGTTACCACTGCAAGGGTTTTAAATATGAAAAGGGGGGACATGGACAATGTTGTGAAGGCCTCAGCACGTTGGGAATGGAAACCTAAAGGAAATACCTCTACAACCAATCCCAATGGTGTATCAATGACCTTTGATAGATTTAACTATATTGATACACGAGGAAGATCCAAGTCAATCATGGCTTGGGTCCCCAAAAGAAACTAACTCTTTACTCATATGTGCAGGAACATCCAAGGACAAAAAGGTCAGATCAAGGTTACACAGATAGTGGGTGTTCAAGGCACATGACTGGCAACAAGTCCTATCTTTCTGACTTTGAGCAATATGATGGACAGTATGTCAGTTTTGATAATGAAGTTAGTGAATTAAGATGTGTGATGCAGGAACACTAAAGATAAAGGAAAACATGGATTATTATTATTATTACAAAACTGCACTGAAAATGCAGTAAAACTACATCCATGAAATACATAGTACAAACATTACTACATCAACTGAAAAACAACCACCAACAACCTACTCCAAACACCAACAACCTATTTCCTTCCTACCCATCATCAATCCTTTATGGCTTCTTGGGAAAGCCCCAGCTTGGCATCACCTTAGGAGCACCACGCATGTTAATCCAGTCATACACCCTAGGGCTTTCTAAACCCATCACCACTATTCCAGTAGGTGGTGAGGATGATGAAGGAACTGCTGATGGTGGAGATATCTGCTTCATATTGGAATGGATATGAATATCGGCTTCATATTGGAGATAGCTGTTTCCAGTGCTATTGAAAGAGCTTTTTGGCAACTCCTTAGCCATGGAATAGGTTTCATCATCATCATCTGATGAATCGGAGTAGAACTCAAGAGATTTTGCAGGCTTAGTTGCAGGCTTTCGCTTAGCAGTTTCTTTGGTATATCTTTTGGATGAAGAGCCAGCCCCTGGTGGGAAGTATCCAAACCATCCTGATGCTTCTGAAGATGATTCTGATTCAATTACATACTCTTCTTCTGAGTCAGAAGAGATGTTGATAGTGTTGGAGGGATTGCTCATGCTTATGGTTGTGGGAATACTGTATTTGAAACTAACTTGATGAAGTTTATCTTAAGCCAAGTCTTCTTATATAGACAAAGTCGGTTGAAGGGTTATTTAATGAAGATACTTACCTTTTTCTTATTTTGGTAGGTAAAGGAGTAAATATAGATATTATTGAGTTGACTTTGGAAGATATTTTGCTTGGGAAATAGTTTGGTTAAAGATACCTTTGGTTAATATCAAGTTGGTTATTCTCATCTTTTACTGATACGTATTTCAAGTTTTGATGAGGAGTTGGAGTTAAAAGGTGTATGTCTGAGATACACAACAAATGGTTTTTGATTCACCATGTCTAATACACATAAGAATCAACTAGTCCAGAGCAAACGGCTACTGGTAAAGACTTGACAAATCCGTTTATGGTTGATAGTTTACCAAAAACTATATGGTTATCAACTCACCATATTCTTTATGATTAAGAGTTGGCTAGTCCATAGCAAACGGCTCATGGTAAAGACATATCAAATCCGTTGATAGCTGATAGTTTGCTAAAAACTATAATGGGAGCAGTCTTGTTTTCTAATGCTTTTATTTTCCACTGCTCTTTGAGATTTTTGTGAAAAAAAATTACCACTGCTAGTTCACAGTTTCCACTGACAGTGTTATTTAACCACTGTTGTTCTAGCCATTACAACTGATTGTGTCAGTAACTAATTTTTACTAGCCGTTGAAAGTAACCACTGTTATCATAAATATAGGGTTAAAATATTTAAGGAAATTATCTTCTTTCCATCTTATAATACTCTCTAAAGATAATTTTTCTTGCGCAACAATTCTAAACCCTAACCTCTATATATCTTTTTCTCTCAATTGGCTAGTTAATCTTTCAATTCTTACTGACATAATATCGTTTTTCATCAAAAGTTTCTATGACATCTTTAAAGTTTGCAGATGAGCACAACCTAGTGGCCTACCTACAAAAGTCTAACGAGAAGAGTGGTCCTGTTTTTCATCAGATTGTGGACTTTCTTCATACCACTCATATAAGGTATGCATTGCTTTTAAAACCCACAATCTATATCTCTCAAATCAATCAGTTTTGGACTTCTGCTTAGTCCATAATACTTGAGATTGGAGATACACATGAATCAGTGGATGCTCTAAGAGCGACTGTAGATGGGGTAAATATTGATGTTACTGAGGCATCCCTGAGGAGAGTACTTCACTTGGATGATCTCAATGGTCTCATCACATTACCTATGTCTGATATTCATGATACTTTATCATCCATGGGGTATGATACCACTGACAAAAAGGCTACTTTCAAAAAGAGTGGTTTTTGTCCCCAATGGAGATTTTTGATTCATACTTTGTTACATTGCCTTAGTCCTAAGAAAACATCTTATGAGCAATTTAGTTCAACCATGGCTTATCCTTTGGTTTGTCTTGTCACTGATAAGATTTTCAACTGGTCCAACTATATTTTTACAAGTATGAAAGGCAATGTACAGAGTAAAACCAAAATTTTAATGTATCCAAGGTTTGTGCAAGCTATGCTTAATGAATTTCAACTGCAACCTCATACTACTGTTTATCAAATCAGTTGCCTAAAGCCTAAAGTTTTTCAAAATTTGAATAAAGATGGCAATATGATTTTTACACCTCTCCTACCCCAAATGCTTGCTAAAATTTCATCTGAACAAAACACACCCATAATTAATGTTCCAAACATTGATTATACTCCACCAGTTACAAGAACCTATAAGAGAAGGTCTAATCAGACAACTCCTCTCATGACAACACATCAAGTTTCTGAACCTTATGGTATAGGAACAAGCAGTGGTGGTTCTAGACTTCCACCTAGTCCTACTATGGAGGAATCTGGACCTTTGCCCCATGATTCACCTCTCCCAATAGGTAACACAGTTGGAAGTGCAGAGGGCAGTGGCAACCAATTGGAATTGATAGTTTTGTGTACCAAATTAGCAAAGCATGTTGAGTCTCTACAACAGGACTTGGCTACTGTCAAGAAGCAGCATGCTAAGGATGTTCAACTCTTAACGACAGAGATTCAGACTTTAAAGGGAGAGATGCAGAGGTTGAAAAAGAACAAGAAAACTTCAAAGTTGGTGATTTCATCTTCATCCTCACCTTCTGATGGTGATTCAGCAGATCAGGATTTGGGAAATTCTTTCAAACAGGGAAGGAAAACAGGTTCTGACACTGAGGGGAGGAAAATTGATTTTGAAGATGAAGGAGATACAAGTAAAGGAGCAAAGTCACCTGAAACTCATGGAGAGCAACTTGAAGATCAAGACATTTTCCAAACTGCAACTGATTTTACTACTGATTTTATTTCCACTGCAGAGCTAAATATTGCCGCTGCAAGTGAAGAATTTGATCAATTGAAGACAGACAAGGGTAAAACAGTTATGGAAGATGTACAACAACCTGAAAGTAAGATTTCAAAGAAAAGACAAGTTCAGATTGATCTTGATAGAGAACTTGCTAAGAAGATAGCAGAAGATCAAATTGCTGAGAAAGTTGCTGAAAAGAAAAGATTGAAAGAAATAGAAGTTGCAAGCTTTTTGGAAGCTAAAAGATTGGATAGAATGGAAAATACTGATTCAATTTCCACTGTTCAACCTACAATTATGAAAGAGAAAGCTCCAGAGTTTAGTTATGTTCCTACTGAAGAAGTTATTCAGTTTCTGGTGGCTAATAATCCAGAAATCAAGAAAAAGGCAATTGACCTTGTTGCTGATGCATCCTTAACTGAGGAACAAAGAACATCTCAGTTGAAGGATTTTATTATAATGAAGAACAATCAAGCACTTGATGATGTGATTAATTCAGTCAAAAAGGGTCAGAAGAAACAAAGACAACCAACAAAGGCACAAATACTTGCATATATGAAGACTTATTGTTGTCATGTTGGTAACTGAAAAAAGCATCAATTTAAAGGAATGTCTGATGATCAAGTTGAAAAGGCTTACTATAGAACTGTAAAACAAGATAAATCTTTTATTCCAAAGGATTCTGAAGAAGAAGAAAGAAGGTTTCCTAGATTGAAGAGAAAGGCCAAAGTAAGTGATTCTCAAACAGTTAAGAAGACTAAGGTTGGTGAAGATCATACAAAGTCAACTGAGAAGGAAATTCCTACTGAGAAGTTCACTGCAGAACAATTGACTGGAATGATGATGATAGTTGAAGAAGATTTTCATCCAGAACCACTGCAAGTTCGACATCCTATTATAGATTGGGAAGTTTTCACTGCTAGCAATTTTGCTCCATCATGGAAGATCACAAGGCTAGGTGGTGCAACTTCATCCTTCATGACATTTGAAGATCTTGTTAAAGCTTTTGACAGAGATGACCTTAATACACTATGGAGGTTAGTACAAGAAAGGTTTAATGCTCAGGATCTCAAAGATACAAAGGAAATGCAGTTATGGGTGAATCTTAGAAGGCTCTATGAACCAAATGTTGATGATGACTTCTGGAAAACCTTATTCACAAGTTTTGGTACTAAATGGTTTTACTATGATTCATGTGAAGTTCATCATGTTTCTACGACTAATGGAGAAGACTTTTTCATGCTTGCTGAGAAAGAATATCCACTTAGAGCTGGAGCTCTTACAGTGATGTTAACCTTACCAATAAGAGTCAATGAAGACAGTGAGAAGGTTAGAGCATTGTTACAAAGACTTCAAGATCAATGTTCAAGAGCTATACAGAAGTTAAGAGAGAAGAAGTGAAGTGTTTGATTGAATTCCCCAAATCCTTGAAGTTAATGCATATTGAAAAAACTTATTGATTTGCAGAGAAATCATAAGTTTAGGGGAGGATTGTTGGGAATAATCCGTTACCACGGATAGTTGTGGTTTACACTGCATGGATTAATACTAGCAGTGAAAACATATTCCCACTGCAAGTTCTTCATTACCACTGCTATCAGTTTATGATAAGGTTAAATGCGTCTAGATAAGTATAGAATAGATCTTGTGTATATTCTATTATGTTAGCTTTATACTTATCTTGTAAAGGACTCCTTGTTGTATAAAAGGAGATCCTAGGTCATTGTCTTAGGTGGTGTAACCCTAGTGATAAGTTAAGATCACTCGTATTATTCATTAATAATATTGGAGCTTGAGTTTTGTGTTAACTTGTGTTTATTCTCATACATCATAGAATTCGTCTTCTAAGTATTACTTAAGTAAATTCTGCTTGCTTGATAATATCATACAAAATATCATTGACACAAGGAGTGTGTCTAGATCCAACACATACACACAAGTAATTGAAGACATAATTGAATTAATGAAGTAAAACACTTATCTTGATGTAAGATAGGGTTTGGAACCCTAAAATACTGTACAAGATAGCCTTGGTTCGGTTTAGGTTTTTACTCCAAAAGACTACACACTAAAACTGAAAAATTCGGATTCTATATATAAGATTAAAATCGCGACGACGTCACCTTGTGATTTGTGACACCGTTGGGTCGCCGTCATTAGGGTTTCGTCTTGGCCACGTTAGTCTTACGACGACGTCACCTTATGCTTGTAACGTCGTCCCCTTCAGTCTCTGACGCCGTCTGGATCAAATCTAGGCCGTCTGAGTTGCGACGACCTACTCTTTTAAAGCCTGACACCGTCACTTGAAAATAAGCAATTTGGCTACTGACCCGTCACAAAAGTGATGCGACGGCGTCACAGTTAACACCTGACACCGTCCCCTTGTATTTCAGCAGTCTGAGTGGCTCGATTCTTGACTTTGGCCATTTTCTTCGTATATCCGCGCCTTTTCGTCCAAATAAGTGCCATTCCAGCAATTTGCCTTCGAGAGACCTAAAAAGTGAAAAGGAACGATATTAAGTAATAACGGATATAAAAGTGATCAAATAGGGGCTTAAACGACCCCTCAAAAAGGTACATTTTAAAACCTTATCAGGTACTAGGCTAAGCACCTAGTTCCATTGCAATGGAGTAACTACTACTACACTACACCAACGACTAATCCCAAAGGAGATCTACTCCTTTACAACATCATCAAGGATATCAATATCCTTGGATCTAATACTAGTCTATCTTGTACATCGAAACACACCATATCGAATGTACATCTAAGGCACCTTTCACTAATGCCTTTGACTAGATCTACAAGACACCTTTCACTAATGTCTTATGTCTTCACTTCTAAGCACCTTTCACTAATGCTTATAGTCTTGACTTCTAAGCACCTTTCACTAATGCTTCTTGTCTTGACTTCTAAGCACCTACCACAAGTGCTTATGCTATAGACGATAGATACCCTTCACTAATATCTTCGTCTTGACACTTGAGACATCTTTCACTAATGTCTTCAACACTACACTCCTTTGAAGGAAGAAAGGAATCAACAACAAGAAGACTTCAGTAGCCTTGATGATGAGGAAGCATGGCAACTCATGGACTTGAGCTTGCTCGACTTCAAAGGTGGTGATCTTGCCTATAAGAGGAACCTAAAAGATCACACAAAAACAAAACTACAAACATAGATCTCTTGGATATGAGGTTAGTGAGTTTTTAACTCAGGGAGAAAGTGTGTTAGAAAGGGGTGAGAAATAATGAAGAAATGGCTCACTATTTATAGAGGAAAAATCCTACTGTTCCCCGGATCCCTTCCACAAGGGATCCGTCTAGCGTTAAGCTAGGGATCCGTGGGACGCTCCCTTTTACCCATGGGTATTTTGGTTATGGGTCATGGGTTGAACCATGGATCTTTGGCTAGATACAATGTATCTTTGAGTGCAATGCACGTGGTCACTTGGGTATGGGTTGATCCATGGGTTATGGATATTATCCATGTATGATATAAGCATGATGTCATGCAATGGGTTATGAGTCAAGCTCCATGGGTTATGGGCTTTAGGTTGTACCCAACTACATTCAATGTATTTACCCAATGGGTTGTGATACTTAAGTTTCTACCCATTTATATTACCCAATATACTACATACTAGTTATGTGTATATTTTACCCAAATATGTAAACACTAGTTGTTGTACATATGTATTACTTAAATCATAAAATCACTTATACTTGTTTTAGTATTTTATGTGAAAGTGTGAATATGTTAGAAACTATTAGTTCAAACCATTTACGTATTTTATTTGTTTCGTTAACATGATTTTACGTTTGTTATCGACAAAATATTAGAAGATCGTAAAATATAAATAAACATTTTTACGGCTTATTTGTATTAACAGTCAGGTTAAGCATAAACAACTTATCATATTTTTCGTTTTCTGTGCTACGTATCAATTTTTGGAAATTCCCAGGTCTTAATTATCCAGAAAAACTACAAACATCCATTCCAAAAGCATTATATCCTAGTATAGTTGTGTCATATATAGTTTACCGCCGATTTTACGCGAGGGTTTCTTTTGTTTTCTTAAGTGTGCAGGTTATATTTAGCAAGAAGAAGAAACAACATTGGATAGAGCTTAACACTTATGCATTCTTCTTAGGAAAGGATTTAACTGCAACTCCACACGGATCCTACCGAGCTAATCAGGGGAGTATTAGTTTCTTTTTCCTTACTTACCTTCCTTTATCATTACTTTGATACTTTCGGGGAACATTGGGGATAATGTCCAGTTTAAGTGTAGGGAGGGAGAATAAAACGGGAACTTAGAAACTATTCACTCACTTGATTATTTGTCTAGTCCTTGGTAATTTGTGTAATAAACTATGAGAAATATTTGTTAGGGCAATTTTAGCACCAAATTTAAATTTTTTTATGACATGTACGAGCGGGACTTTAGTCTTAATAAAGCGTATCATGGATAGGAGTTATATGACTAGCACAAAAACCGTTTACCACTTAAATTCCACCCAAAAAATGTGAGGTTCGCCCCTAGATCTTTAGGAATAAAAGCATTCACCTTTAATGCTTAGAGAGTGTACCGGGTAGTATTATAGATTCTAGAATTTGTTTTGTGATGCATTCCGAGATCGCTAGTGAGACTACACTTGTGTAGTTAGGAATAACTAAGTGATAAGAGGCATTAGGATAACCCTTGTTTGAAACATGTATTATAATTACATCTTCCACATTGGTTGAGTAATTACCCCACACCCTTGCGATGCACTCATCTTTATTACATGATACCCCTAGTTAACCCCTCAGAGCCTATCCTTTTCGCGGTTCTCGTGATGTTTCAGTTTTTCGGAATATCAATGAAGAGCATTGTTTACAATCCACCCTCAAATGTACACCCAAATCGCCTTAGCCTACCTTGTATGCACTCATCTTTAGTGCATTATTGAAAACATTGCTAAACCCTTAGTTCAAATATCTAATTACTTGCATGGTTGCTAAGTCGAGTCATATCTTTGGTACATAGTTTTGGGATGATTGGGACGATTGGGACTTATGGGTAAAAGTAATATTTTATGGAGTAACGGGAAAGAACGATAAATTCAAATTCCCTTTGTCTACGTAATTAAATACTCCAAGTGTTTTGATCTTTTCAAATCGGGTCAATTAGTGTTAAAGAAATAAAAACTCAAGTGTAGGGATGCTCCTATAAATCCCTTATATATTGATGTTATCGTACAGGATAGTAGAGTAAAAATGTATGGAAAAAAAAATCGAAAAAAATAGAAAAGAAAAAAGAGTGTTAAAAAATGAAAAAATGAAGAAAAATATATGGGCTACCATCCTACATCTATCTTTATGTTTATGTTTTTATAAATATGTTTGTTTTGTTCAAGTTATCTAGAGTTAGTGAGTCGAGTCTTTGCTTAGCAATGCCACACTTCTTCATGCTTGTAAGTTGTAACATATGATTTTTGACTTGCCACCATTAAATATCGCCTATCCAACAAAACCCTTTGTTTCCCTACTGTAAGCCTAACGTTACAACCCTTGTAAAGACCTCTTAGATAGTTATTCCTAGGTGCTTACGCCAAAGCGGTGGAGGTTTGATCTAATCTCAAGCTTATGGTAATCTATTTACTATGCCAGGTAATGAGTGTTTATCTTCCATTTCCATATATTATATTTCATATAAACCCGAGAGATGAGAGAATCCAAACACCCCTTGTGATGTGCTAGTATATAACTTTCGTGCTTGTTATGACTATTGCGGTGCTTTTACTTGTTGTGAAATTTTTTTTAAACCAATGCTTCATGCCCCCTAACTTATAAATTGATTGGCCAAAAGCACATTTGCTTGAGGACATGCAAATACCAAGTGTAGGGATATTTGATAAAGATTTAAAGCGTACACTTTTTAGGGTTCATTTAAGCCCTAAATTGACCACTTTTATATTTGTTACTGCTTAATTTCGTTCCTTTTCACTTTTTAGGTCTCTTGGAAGCAAAATGCTGGAATGAAACACTTTTGGACGAAAAGGAGTGAATACATGAAGAAAATGGCAAAGTCAAGATCGAAGCCACTCAAGCTGCTCAAACTGAACCTGACGGCATCCCAATCAAAGGGCGACGCCGTCCCTCTTTACAGACTTGATCAAAACATACACGAGACGGCTCAGTGGAAATTTTTCTCACATAACCTGACGGCGTTAGGCTTTGAAGAAGAAGGGCGTCACTCTGACTTTTTCATATCAGACGGCCTAGATCAAGAATCAGACGACGTCCCAACTAAAGCTTGACGGCGTCACAACTCTAAGGTGACACCGTCCCATCGATGACTTGGCCAGAAAGATAACCCTAATGACGGCGAGCTGACGGCGTCCCATCTAAAAGGTGACGCCGTCGCACTTGTAAAACTATATATAGAATTCGATTTTTCTGCATTTAGAGAGGTAGACTTTTGGAGTAAAAACCATAAATTGTTTGTAGTCTGATTTGGACAGTATCTTAGGGTCCCAAACCCTATTTTACACATTGAGATAAGTTCTTTAATCCAAAGAATCATTATGTCTTCGATTGATTGTGTGTATGCTTGCTTACTTACCATGTCTAGCTAAATTTCTTGTGTGTTTACTTAGATCTATGAAACCTAGTTATTGATTATTGTTAGGTTGTTTTCTTACGGTTGTTGATGATTATACCAGGGTTGTTTGGGTGTTTTTAATAAAAAAAATAAAGGTGAAGTATATGGTAATATTGTGAGTTTTGTTAATCTCGTTAAAAATCAATTTGAAAAAACTATCAAAGTTTTCAGAAGTGACAATGGTATAGAATTTGTAAATAAGAAACTTGAATTTCTTTTCTTGATAATGGTATTCTTCATCAAACATCTTGTTCATATACACCCTAGCAGAATGGTGTAGTTGAAAGAAAACATAGACATTTATTGAACACTGCTAGAGCCCTCATGTTTCGGGGGGGGGGGGAGGGGGTTACCTTTGAACATGCGGACTGAATCTATTCTAACTGCTACCTATTTGATCAACATGTTACCTACTGCTATGTTATCTGGTAAAAGTCCTTTTGAAATGGTATATGAAATTTAAGGTGCTTTGGTATAGAGCAACCTGGCTCTGATACCATGTAAAAACTTATCAACCAAAGCAGTTTAAACAACAAAACCCTGATTAGAATGAACCCAACCAACCTCCCCTTGGCTCACTCTTTTATTTATCAAAATAATGCTAAGAGTAGCAAATCTGTTTACAATACAAGAACTGAGAAAATAGAAAGATTCCAATGACGACAAAGGGTTTCCCTAAACTCACAATAACAACCTGAACTGAGAGAGATATACGCTCAGAAACACACAGAACAATGAGATCAATAATAGAAAATATGAGAAGACTTCTCCTTTTATAGCCTTGACTAGAATACTTCCACAAAGGCCCATTCAAGAATATAAGACTTCGAATCTTTAGCCCTTTAAGTTTAGAGACGGGAACACTTCTAACACAAACTTTGGAAGATATACTTTGAGCCCCATGTGTTTGAGCTAAGCTTATACTTTCTAACATAAATTCATCATCAATTGATGGTACGTAATAGAAAATGCACATTTTTGTGCTTTAATACTCATTGTTGAAATTTGAAAATCAAACTTATAAACCAAACAACTTTATTATGAATGAAAGTTATTCTATAATTCCTATACCCATAAATGAAACACATAATAATTAAAATATTTAAGTTTTATTTTGACATGCAATTTTAAACTAACAATCAAACCCATAAATACAAAAATAGTTCAAACCCAACATGAAGGTTGAGTTTTTCCGATCTTCAATCATATATACTCGTACTTATAAGTTATACCTGTACGCCGGGCAGTGCAGAGCTAGAAAATATTTTGTAGGAGGGCTAAAACAAAAATATTTTCAAAAAAGCATTAGACGTGAGCGCTGAGATGAAAAAAAAATAATAATAAAAAAGCAAAATAATAATAACACATGAAATCGCGAAAAAATACATTAACAGACTTAAGCCTAAGAACCCGGGACCCTTCCCGGTCCTCATATAGCTCCGCCCTTGACGCAGGGCATGCACCATTGAACCGAACACCCCTTAAGTAAATCAAGAAGTGCCGAAATACAGTAAACAAAATGACCTTGTACTAAACAAGTTAAATAATTTGCAAGTTCTTTTTCAAACAATATATAATTTCCCACTGATTAATTGAGCATAATGGTGATATTTGACATCTAATAACTCGAGACTAATTCCTGGTAAGGTTAGTTTTTGGAAGCAGCAACCATTAAATTTAAGCCACCTGGTGAGGTTAGTTAGATTATTACTTCCAAGGATTTGAATCTTCCAGATTTGTTTGTTGAATCTACAAAGATTTGTATTGACAATATTTATGAAATTTGTACCTTGAGTAAACATGGGAGCATGATGTAACTTTACTTACTTGGGACATAATCTAAACAGTTGTTGATACAACAAGTGCTTATAGTTTAAGATACACAAAAATGTTACACCGTACAAGCTTCACACAAGATGCATGCCATAAAGATACCAATATTTTAGCAAGCACATAAATATGCTCATGCAATGTGTAACATATATATATTTTTTATTTTTATTTTTTTCAAAAATAAGAAGAAAAAACGTTTATATTGATATGCATAGCGATTCATGATTGAAAAAGATCATGTGATGGACTAGGTCATAGACCATATGACTAATGACTTCTTGATGTTGACCCATGTAAAGCCAGATGATTTACGTACTCCGTATTTGCTTTAAAATATACTCCGTACGTAATAAGAGTTTTGTACTCTAATTATTTAATGGGATATGCTATAGGGACCATCGTTAATCGTACAAATCGTGAAGCACATAGTATAACACTGTGATGCATACGGTACACCTTTTAATGCGTGCAATGATTGGAAACCTCTCCTATAAGGGATGTCCGTATAAAGTTTAATAAGTCAAACGTTTAAAACTGTCAGAAATACAGAACATAAACTGACAAAAAAATGTGATATACGGAGTACTTGAAACAAATGAGGGAGAGGGAATATTTGACCAAAACCTCCTAATGTGTCAAATAAGAGGTTTTGGTTAAAATGTATAAATCGCGATACACATCGTACAAACTCGCAATGCACAAGATCTCAAAAAACCTTTTATGAGAAGGTCCGTATAAACTCCCCTAACCCTTGTTTAATATTTGTTGCTTTTAAAAAAACATGTATTTTACTGTTTTTATTCGTCATGATAATAATATTTGTCTGACAAAGTTGTGTGATGGACAGGGTCGATGTTATACCGGCATTTGATGAGACTAAGGCCGCAAAGAAGCAAAGAAGTGAAGTTTTTGTTAAGCAACTCGAGTTTAAGCTTGAGCTTGACTCGATTGAGTCGAGTTTTTATCAAGTTCGAGCTCGAGCCCGAGCCCGAGCCTGATAAGCTAGCTCGAAACACATAACGAGCTTTTATCAAGCTTTTCAAGCCTTCATGTTCATAAATATTTTTATTTTACATATTATATAAGCAACCTAAACGCTAATGTGAATATTGGTATAATAGTTAGAAATTTATCGTAGAAAGACTTTTTAAACCCCAATGCTCTAATGTTTTGTATAAGTTCTTTGCTCTTGAGTTTATCGTGTATTTTTTTGACTTTATTGATAAATTTGGCTATCGAATATAATATTTATATATAAAACCGAACTTTTCAAGTCGAGCTCGAGCCTTATTCGAATATTACTCGAGCCGAGCTCAAGCTTGGATGGTTAAAGCTCATTGAGCTCTTGAGCTCGGCTCGAGAGCTTACTTTGTGATTTTTGAGTCGAGCTCAAGCCGTATCAAGCTCGAACTCGGCTTGCCTTGATTACAGCCTTAGACGAAACAAATAACAATGTATTTACCAATGTCTTTATTTGTTATACAAAGCTAATAACAACTACAGGAACTACATAAAATCTATATAAAATAAACGAAACAAAAAACTACTCCGTGCTTTCTTAGAATATCCACAGTGCTTCTACCTTTTAAAAGACTTGAAGCATTTATGGTAATAAATACTAAAGGTGGTATGACTTGATACATTTATTATTATCCTTTCAAGTACAAAGCTTTTCCTTCAAACCACTTGACACTAGCCAAATCTTTGTTTCAAGTATTTTAAAAAGTTGTTTCATGCAATGCTAAAAAAGCTTTTGAAAAGCTTTTTCAAATAGTAAAAAGCTTTTTCATTTGAGCCCATTGCGGATGCTCTTAGTTTGTAGAAAATATGTTGTCAAACGTTGTTAGTAGAATCTTAAATGTAGTCTTTTTGTGCATTAAATCAAACCGTGTTACAAGTTGTATCGATTAAACCATTTCCTAGCGATGTGAGACGTGAGTAGACCAAGTCACCAAGATGCTACAAAGCTACAAGTCTATAACATCATTTTCCTGATGTTGACCCATGTTACAAGCTCAAAAATTGCCGGCTTCAACAAGTCAAGTTAGTTGTGGTGTATTTATTGATATATTTTGGATTTCACATGTTTGTGTTTGATCAGATCCTTAACTTTTGCAATGCACAAATTAAGTGATACACTTTGTATCTTTTAAATACTTACATCATCTCATGCAATATGCATTCACAGTGGTCTCTACTCTCTACAATATGCATAGAGTGTTAACTTTGTACTTAGATATATCAAAAAGTTAAAAACAGGTATTGTAGGTTGTTTTTCTAATGGTTGTTTGTTTATAGCTGTTATGCTTGATTAAAGTTTTGCAAAAGTCATTTGGGCCCAACATTGCAAGCATCAAGGCTCAAGCTAATAAGTGAAATGGGCCGCTTTGGTTCTCAAAATTCAAAAACAAAACATCAACCTATAGTCCTATATACATTCGGGAAAGAAATAAGGCCAGCCGTAATGCAACTCACTTTATGATCGAGAACATCACTTTCACGTCAGTTTTTTCTTTTTTTTTACAACAATTTCATGATCAAATTAGTGTAGTGAAGATGACCAGGGACACCATAAAAATATACCCTAAAAGATAAATTATATAACACCTACACACAAACATGTCACACAAGTCCGTCCTTATTTCGACCCTTCTTTCTTTTTTTGTCTAAGACGCATCGGACCAACATGCCGTAATGGGAAAGATGCGTCTGAGTTGGTGTCGACTGAATTGTCAACCGACACGCTACATGTAGTCTAAGAATACTTTATGATATGATGTTGTCTTACAGTTACTTACGCCTTTCGAAAAACATATAATTGGTAGATCAATTATCTCAAATGAAAATCTTTATCGATCAAACAAGGTGATCATGATAAGTCTTAATCTTGACCTGGCTTTTTTGGTTGATTTTGTATTTCTCTCTATTATTAATAGCACATAGTTTTAGTAACTCAAACGAATACAATAGCATAGCTACGTTGTTGGTCGTTGGATGGTGTAATAAACTAATAATAATGTCACATATTGATATGACATTCATACGTTAGAAAAGAAAAAGAAAAAAAAAAAACTTAGAATGACAAGTAATACTTATGATAGGCAATAAGATGAGACAACAATTTTCGTCCAAAGTTAGGTGGGCCTCGAAATACAAAACTAGAAACCTCCACTCCGACAGGGACATGAAGATAAGATCAAAAACCAAATAATCAAAATTTGTTATAACCATAAAACAGTTGGAATTTATGACCACTTAACTTTCATATTAAGTTCACATGAGACGGTTAAAGTGGTCAAATGAGTGATTACGCTGCGTTCTCGAGTTTGCCTTTGAAAGGGAAAGAAAGAAAATGAAAGGAAATAAAAAAATTGTTGTGTTTTCAAGTTTTAATTAAACAGAAAAGAAATGAAATAAGAATGATTTGATAGGAAAATTAAGAGGTTTTTTCTTCTAAAATTTTCCGCTCAAATATGGGCGGATTTGGGAGGAAACGAATTTACACCTAAACTATTTGCTATAAACTAAGGGCATGCTTGGTTGGGGGGTTAAAGGGGTGGGGAATGGTTAAGGTATTCAAAAGGGCCCACATTTCTCATTACATAGTGCTTGGTTAGGGAGGGGTAAGGGATTGATTACCCCTTAATGGGTAATGAACCATTATAGACTAAATTGAGGGGTAAGGTATTGATTACCCACCTCACTCATTCCTTTGCATTCCTTTCCCTTTCCCTTTCCTCACTTTGAACCAAGCGGGCCCTAAGTTATTCATTATTTTATATATCTTTTGTTATAGATATATTTATATGTTTAAAAAGGCATAACTATTTTTTTTTTTCTTTCTTTTTCTCCTAACTTGAGAACACGACTTTGTTTATTTTCCTTTCATTTTCATTCATTTTCTTTCAACTCGAGAACATGAAATATAAATGCAACTTTCTTTTCTTTCCACTTATTTTCTTTACCTATCATTTCTATTCCAACAAAAGAAAACTCGAGAACAGAGCGTTAGAGTTTTAGGAAGGAGTATTGATTAGCACACTTATTCTTATTCTTTTTATTTGCATATTTCAATATATAAACTGAAAAAGCAATATATAGCAAATGTATAATTCTTTATAGCATAATATGAAGTGTCCAAATAAAATAAAAAAGTATGAAAATCATTAGTTTTTAATAAGAGGTTTAAGTGTTTAACCTTTGATTGTTTGACAAAAATTTTACGTTTGTTTACAGTCATCGGTGTGGCAGTTTACATTTATTGGTAGACATACATTTGTTATAAGATTTGCGCTTTATTAAAAAATGTATGATTATTTAGTTCTTGTAAAGGATGATGTGTACTAATTCTGAAGCGATGTGTTCATTAATTTTGAATAATCTTTTTTGGCCACTGCGGAGATTTTGTAGAAGGTATGCACGCACATATCTTCTATCTCAAGTGTATCCGTCTTTGATGACATATGAAGCTCTAATTAGAGCTTGAGACATAATCTTAGTGTCAGAAAAACGAGATTAAAGTTAGAGGGAGTCAAAATAAAGCATAAGAAGCTAGCTTTCACGCCTAAGTCAACGAATTAGCGCAATAAAGTATGCATTGATGGATACTTAAAACAAAGCAATAAGCTTAGATTAGAAAAAGAAAAGTCGTATAAACTACAATCCATATTTCAAAATCAAATAGCCAAAATGACACATAAAGGGCTAATTTCATATGTCACCCTCTTTTCATCATTAATATCATATATATCTATAATACAGCCATTTAGTATATTATGTACAATGCTTTTAAAGTATGATTTGAGTATATATGAATTTTTCATGTTTTTGAAAAGGAGATATGAAATTGTCCCATTAAACCAACATGCTCAAAAATACATTTAACCGCGTATTAAATTAAAAATCAATGTTAACTACCAAAGAGCTTGTAGTCTAGTGGTATCTAGATTCGTGTGACAATGCTTCTCAATCAAATAATCGTGAGTTCATGTCTTGTCTTACTGTTTATCACATGCACAATAGATTTATGATTTATATATTATACGTAATAATTAGATATTTATTTGAAATAAATATAAATTACAGACAAAACATTTACATAAAACCTAAGACTAGGTGTAGTGGCGACCATTATCTCCACCACCAACATTACCAGCAACATAATGTAATATAAAACCACCAAATTTATCATCCAAACATACCTCACTTAAAAACTAAGACACCCCACAATATGCTCACACACATTAAAAAAAAAAAAAAAAAAGGTCGGTTGATCCATATGCCACTGCCTTATTACACTTAAACTTACACTGTGCTCTCTGCTTTTTATGTAGAGAAAAAGGAAAGTTAAGAGAAGTATAGAAAGCCATGAGAAAAGAAAATGAAAGATTGTTGGTGTGTTTGGTAGAGAGAAATTAAGAGAAATGAAATAAATCAGATAAAATGAATTTAGAGAATTAGAATTGAAGAGAAATTAAAAGAAAAAATCTCATGTTTGGTACAAAGAAAATATTCACGAGAAATTACCAAAAATTCAAATCTGTATGAAAAACATAGAAAATGGGTTTTTTAGTAGTACCATATCCAAAACTATGCTAATCGCACAAGGATTAAGAACAATCTCAAAAAAATGTAAACTTTAGAGAAGGCAAAATCTTGAATGTATACACATGATGCGGAAGGATTACATATATGATAAATTGCAGGTTCAAATGTTTAATCCCACAAAAATGTCAGGTGAGATGCAATCGCCAATTGCCAAAGGAGTAGGTGTGGGATAATGTTAAAATTATTGATATGGGAATGTGCAAGTCACGTGCTTGTGCTTTAAATACCCATTCTATTTAGACAATAAAATATTGATTAATTATTCTCTATACATGGAGAATTTGCATTTCCACTCTACAATGGATGGAATTGGATTACATGTAAAAACAATTCTCGAGATATCAAAATTCTCCGTGTCTACTTTTCTTTAGCGTACCAAACGATGGAATTTACGGAATTTCCATTTCTTGGCTCTTAATTCTCTATACCAAACACACCCTTAGTGTTCTTGGGTTCTAAAAAGAAAATGAGGAAAATGATGAAATAAATGTTATTTAACAATTATGCCTTCAATCATGTATGCAATTGATGCTTAAGTTAAATTAAATAAAGATCAATTAAGTCATAATAATTACATTGATTTGTCGCACTCACTTTCATCTCAAAAATAAAATGAAAGTTTACCCACCACTTTACTTCCCCTTTTCACATTTTCTTTCTTGAATAAAAATTAAAAACACATTTTTTTTTTCTTTCACTCACTTTCACTTTCCATCCCAAATTGTAGATAACTAGCAGGGTACCCGCGTGTTGCAGCGGAGGGTACCAGCGCGTTGCAGCGGCGGGTACCCTGAAATAAATTTTTTTGATGAATAATGTATTTTAGTTTAATATGTTTTTTTAACAATAAATTTACGGATATCAAGAATTTCGTATAGCCTGTGCCCGTTCGTGCTCGAACCCGTTGGCCCGTGTCTGCTCGGGCTCAAGCCCGTTTGGTCCGCGCCCATTCGGGCTCAAGCCCATTTGGCCCGTTGCCCGTTCGGGCTTGAATATTTGTATAATGTTCTTTATTATTTGTAGTAGTGAAATTTAATGCAGGAATTGTGTTTAATTTGGTTGTACAATATGCTTGATAATTTGTATTTCTTATGTAAGGGGTGTTTTAATAACTGTATTAATTGTATTTATTGACCAGTTAAATAATTGACTACATTAAATAGCATTAATGTAGTGTTTTGTTGTACACTATGCTTCTTGTCTTGTACGTCTGAAAATTATGTGCATTAAAGTGTTGTATACCATGTTTCTTTTCTTGTAAGTAGTAGTCATTATAGTCATTAATAACATTGACCAATTTAATAACACTAATTTTGTAAGTCTGAAAGTTACATCATGCTTATTTTGTAATACACTATGCTTATTTTGTTGTAAATTTGAAAATTGGTTGCAGCTATTGTATATTGTGCTTAAATGATTGTAATTTTTGGTGAAAGGGTGTTTTTAATAGCATTAATGTTGTTTGATAGAATTTTGGTCTTAAAATAACACCACGCTTTATTTTGTTGTACAATATGCTTACTTTGTTGTAATTTTGAAAATTGGGTGCATTAAAATGTTGTAAACCATGCTTAATTTCTTGTACGTCTTAAAATTAAAAATGAGGTATTTTCGTGCATTATAAGTAGTATAGACGTAGCGTTAGTCTCAACCAAGCTAGAATAACCAACAACTAAACCCTATTGAATAATTGATACTTCTCAATTATGAAATCCCACCAACCCTAAACCAAACCTTATATAAAAAACCAACTTATGGATCTTTCATCAACATTTGGGCTAACTACCCTTGGCCCTTGGATATTAAAAAAAAAAAAAAAAAACATTTCATCACAACAATCATTAACTCCATAAATAAATGTATGGTTTAATTAAAAGAGGGGCCCTACACTTAAATAAAGTCACAACCAACCATATAAAACCACTAAAAATAAAACATAATTTTTTCCCAACAAATTGCATATACTTTATTTCATTTTATAATTTAGCCACCATACCACCAACTAAGATCGCCCTCCGGAGTGTTACTATATTAGCGACGGCGGCTAAATCTTGATTTATAAAAAGATTAGTGACGGAAAAAGATGGCGTCAGAAGATGTGGTTGGTAAGACAAGTGCAACGATTGCAAATCTAGCAGAAGAAGCGAATAAGATAGCCACTGAAGGTGTTGCTGTTAAGGCTCCTTCTCATCTTGCTCTGCTTTCCATCGCTAAGTCTCTCGTCGCTGGTGGTGTCGCTGGTGGAGTGTTAGTACTTTTTTTTTTTAATCTTTTTTTATAAATTTTAGTCAGTATAGATACATTTTATCTTTGAGCTGATGATTATTGATTTGTATATCTAAGAAGAGTAAGCTCATAAGGGTGTGTTCGTTTAAGCTTATTTTTGGGCTTATGAGCTTATTTGATTTCGGCTTATGTTTCATAAGCTAAATCTTTTTTCAGCTTCTTTTGAAACTTATGGGATGTAAGCTTGTTATGATATAACAAGCTTATATAAGCTGACAAGTTTCAAAATAAGCTGAAAAGATTTAGCTTATGAAACATAAGCTGAAATCAGATAAGCTCACAAGCCCAAAAATAAGCTTAAACAAACACCCCCATAAGGGGATTTGCTTATTTTGTATGATACTTTTGTTACTGATTGAAAAGTTGGATTATCGATTTGCCTAATAAGCTGAGATATGAGAATGCTGAAATGGGGTTTTCGTGCTCAATAAGGTGACTAAAATGGGAAAAAGTTTAATACTTGTTGGGTAGATTTTGTTTATTACTGTTGTTAGTGATTGAAAGATTGGATTTTGTTTAATTTGCTTAAGCTGAAATATGGAGAATGTTGAAAAATGGGGTTTTTTCTTGGTTAAAAAAGTGATTGCGATGGTAAAACCGTAAAAGTGTGTTGATTTGTATAGGTTATGGGGTTTAATTGTAGTGTAAATAGAAATAATAGTGTTAAAATGTAGTGTTTTTTGCTCAAGAAAGTGACCAAAATGGTAAAAATCGATTCTTTATTGGTTTGATATTGTATAAGAGCTAAAATATCTTTTGGATCCTGGAAGTAGGATTACTTAGACGAACCGAGCAAATGAAAGATTGCGTTTCTAACTCCTCTGTTTGTTATATATAGTTAAATTTAGGCATAAGTTGTTTACTTATGAGATGTTGAAGTATGAAAATATATAAAAATAAGTATTTTTGTAATGAAAGTGGCTAAAATGGTAAAAATCCAATTTTTATTGGTTAAAATGGCGTAATTCCGCAGAAGTTTAACTTTGATTTGTTACTGGATTTGGAAAGTTTAATTCTGGAAGTTAGATTTAGTTACACAAACCCGAGTAATGAAATGATTGTTTTTTTTTGTTTAGAAGTTGGAAATGTATATTCTTTTGGTTTGTTATATATAGTTTAATAGTTAGGAAATATTATCCATGGGTTATTTGCTAATAAGGTTTAGTGATGTGGTATTATGATGTATTTGTAAAGAAGTTGTTTCGGTATAGATAAATGTATTTCTTTTATCTGTGATCTAATGGTCCAGTACTTCTATATGAGATTGTGACTGCCATTAATGTTATTAGAAGAGTTGGGGTTGAAGGACATGAGCATGTGGCTATTATGAATTTATGATTTTGGCATAAGTCATGGCTAATGTCCTTTTAAAGTTTTAATGTACTATCTTTTGGGCCTTTTTTACATTCATTACAACTATAAGCAGAATCAAGACAGTATAGTTATAGATCTTGTCAGCTTGTGTCGTAATGCAAAGGACCAATATAGTATATGACCTCATACACCAATTATGTTGGGGCCTCGGGTGACTGCTGTCTGGTGCAACAAATTTGGGTGGGTAATAACACATTGGTTATAATGGTTTAGACAAATTCAAACATGGACCAAGCCTAAGTGGCAGGAATTGAGATGACTATGGAGCTATCCATCTTTTTCGAGATACGCAGCCTTAAGTGAATATAAGGAACTAGTCTTATGTGTTGAGTTCACCTAATCACACCAATGTTTAAATTTTGACTTGATAAAATCTTAGCAACATTAATGTAGCGGGTTGGCCTTAGATTTTTTTTTTTTTTTTTTTTTTTTTTTTTTTTTTTTTTTTTCCTAAGGTTGGCCTTAGAAATTAGAAGCAAGTGTTCTTTTGATGGAATAGGAACTTCCCTTTAATTTTTTCTGGCAGGGCACTATAACAAGAACCTCTAAAATTTGTAGAGTTTTGGCTTAAAACAACTATGTATTGTATTTTTACTTCTCCCATATGCTATTTAAATGGTCTATAATTTCTCCATAACTGGTTTTTCCCTGCAATTTTACTTATTTGGTTATGTTTTGTTACAGATCACGAACTGCTGTTGCTCCCCTAGAAAGACTGAAAATTCTACTTCAGGTAGGTCCTATATCTATCTGGTTTATTTTATTTCCCCTAGTAAACTCAATAATTGTTATTCATCTCACAATCGGCCATATTACTAATCTCTAAAAGATTGACATCTTGATCTTATACTCATAATGTTTGGAAGGTACTGGAAATTATATATCTGTCTTTTAACCATAGGTCCACAGCAACCTACCTCAAAAACGGAAAGGACAATGTTAATTGTAATCAAAACTTAAAAGTAAAGATGGGAAATTTATTGCAGTTTTATAGCTATGTTTTATACGGAGTATCTTCCAATTTCCGGTCTTCTTCTTTCTAACAGGAATATCGCCTTTGCTGTTAAATTTGACCTTAGTGAAACGTGATAATATACTCAATACACTTGATTTGTTTGCAGGTTCAAAATCCGCATGCAATCAAATACAATGGTACTATCCAGGGGTTAAAATATATTTATAGAACAGAGGGTTTTCGTGGATTGTTTAAAGGCAATGGAACTAATTGTGCCCGTATTGTCCCAAACTCTGCTGTCAAATTCTTTAGCTACGAGGAGGCATCAAAGTACGTTTACTTTTTATGTTCATAGTCATATGCTTTTGTAAATTTACATTTCACATGTAACACCCCTTTTTCAGGTCACAGGTTGATGTTTTGTTTTTGGTTCTATAAACCTGCTACGCGAGTACATAACACCTGATTTTGAACTGGATAGACAACCTAATCTAATTTCACAATGCTAGATGTACATCGCTACATGTAATTTGAATTCAGTAGCCAGTTTGAAGTTATTGGAAAATGGAAGTGATAATATGTATTCTGAGTAGAAATTTGTGTTAATAAAGTATGTCTTATGGCCGGGTTTTCTTTTCTATCCTGCTACTGCCACTTAACATTCTTATGCATTCTCATAAACAGGGGAATTTTATGGCTCTACCGGCAGCAACCTGGAAATGGTACATTTTTTTTATAATCTTAGATCAAATGAATAAACAAACATATGTTCAGACATGAACTTAAAAGAGATGATGTTTTATATCTATTTTCCAGAGGATGCTGAACTCACCCCTCTCTTACGTCTTGGAGCTGGTGCTTGTGCTGGAATAATTGCCATGTCAGCTACCTACCCAATGGATTTGGTTCGAGGTCGGCTTACTGTGCAGGTATTCAAGATTTATAGATATTGAATACTCTATATTTGTTGTTATAGGGTGTAACGTGTTACAAATGCTTTAATGTTTGCAGACTGATAAATCTCCCAGTCAATATCGAGGAATCGCACATGCTCTTAGAACTGTACTGCGTGAAGAAGGTCCACGTGCATTATATAAAGGATGGCTTCCTTCTGTCATTGGTGTTGTAAGTATATATGTTAAATGTGTTGTAGTAATGGGAATGAACCTGTGTTTCTACTGAACATTAGATGCTATATCCTCTAGGTTTTTAGGTTGGCAGTTGCTACTATCTCAAAATGACTGCAATATTTGACTTTAGTACCTGACATGGTTTAATGTAAGTTTTTGCCCGTATAAAAGTGCAAAAAAGCCACTTAGTAATGGCTAAATTGGGGATCCTTATGTATCAGTATCAATGTTATTACCATCAAGTAATCTTGAAGTTTTTTAAACCAAAAAAGCTACTAGATGGGTAGATGAGCAATTATTTGGGACATCCCAAAAAGGTCATTGGTGCATTTATTTTTGGATATGGGAGGTATTAATTTTGGAGTTGACCTTTTGCTGTTCGAAGGACAAAGGTGGATAGCTTTAGACAAAAAGTATTTTGGTCACCCAACCCGACCCGGAACATATTTTCCTATCCGTTATACCTGAAGCTTTTTTTGCCACCTTTAATTTTATGTGTTGCTTGTAGGTACCATACGTGGGTCTTAATTTTGCGGTGTATGAATCTCTAAAAGACTGGTTAGTTAAATCGAGACCATTTGGGCTAGTTGAGAACACTGAGTTGAGTGTCACAACAAAGCTCGCATGTGGGGCTGCAGCTGGAACTGTTGGTCAAACAGTTGCTTATCCTCTTGATGTCATCCGCCGAAGAATGCAAATGGTCGGTTGGAAAGATGCAGCTTCAGTTGTTACAGCAGATGGCAAGTCATCACTTGAGTACACTGGAATGGTTGACGCATTCAGGAAAACCGTTCGCCACGAGGGTTTTGGCGCGTTGTACAAGGGCTTGGTCCCTAACTCGGTGAAGGTGAGTATGAGTCATTCTTTAAGAATATATTTTTCTTATAATCACATTTGGCTCTTTAAAAGTTTCTAATGCAAGTTTAATTTGTCGAACAGGTGGTTCCTTCAATAGCCATTGCGTTTGTCTCATATGAGATGGTTAAGGATCTACTTGGGGTAGAGATGAGGATATCTGATTAGAAAGACATCCTAAAAATAATGTTGTTGAATATTCATGCTATTTTTGCGCGCAGAAGAGAATGTAGGAGGTAAAAAACTATGGATGTCATACAATTTTTGTTCTCTTCAGTCTTTCAGTTATCCCTCACTGATAACATGAAGAGATTTAGAACTCATTAGTGTTGATAGAATCGACTCCAAAAACATACCCACTTTGTTCTTTCTGCTGTGGTTTTTTGGTGTTGTCATTTATGCCATACCAACACCACCCAATAAGGATATTTCATAGAGCCGAGGTTTTCATTGCCTCATAGTTGCTACATGAGTTGTTTTGTCAGTATTTATGATTACGATAATGGTTTTTAAACATAGTTTCGACTTTCTATATCTTTAGCTATTCTTTTGTTGTGGGTTCGGATAACATTGCTTGTAGGTGCATCTGTTTAACTTTTATGGTTTTGGAATAGATCTCAAACCGAATTCATTCCTGCCTGGCCTAACTCATGTTTAACATAAAATTTGTCCAAACTATGTATTTGAAATTTTGATGAAATTACACAAATCTAACTATTACAACCAAGTAACAAGTTGCGAAATCGAAAACTGTTACAACCAAAATTCATTGGTTACGTTGGTCTTCGGTTTCTAGCAACGAGGTCACAAAAGGCTTTTCTGAGAGAGTCGGATTGACTACGGTGATAATCGATCCATACACACAATTGTCTAATTGCCTCCCTTTTCTCCTCTTTCAAAACAATCAAGGCTTCATCATTTTCCTTCACAATCTTCTCTAAATCCCTTAGTTTGCTTTCTAGTTTCAACACTTTTTGCCTTGACCCAAGTATTTCCTCTTCTTTAACATCTAACTGAACTACAAGTGCATCAAAATCATCTTTTACCTTTGCCATATTACCATTCTTTATTTTTGCCCAATCTTTCACAAAATGCATCTCACAAGACACTTTTGAGACACGATTCGTGAAATCTTCGCAACACTCGGTGAATCGAAGTCCAAGTGTCTCTGAAGCACCTAATGCATCACTCACCATCGACGTTATAATCTTGATACTACGAAATGCTAACTCATTGTCTTTTTTATCTTGCTCGTGCTTCTCTTGTGTTTTCTTGTGCCATTCTCTTGTTTCATTGTGAAGTTGCTCTGCCACACGGATTCTTCGGCTCAAAAGACGGATACTATCCTCAGATTTTTTTCTAAATTCATCCACCATCTCACCCATTTTCTTCACTGTGGTTCGGAAACTTGATTTCGCGTCATGGTTTATTTTGCTAACCAACATGTCCCTTTGCTCGAGTGTTGCTGCTAAAACATCATTTTTTTCTTCAAGTTCTCTTTTGTCAATTTCCAATGATTTAAATTTTTGCTCGAGTGATGTTATCTTGTTTGATAAGTCCCTCTTGACACCCTCAGTTTTTGACTCGATTGTGGAAATTTGATCCTGTTTTTCTTGCAGTTTTTCCTCAAGCTGAGAAATTGTTTTTCTTTGTGTCTCGTTTTCATCTTTTGATAAACGAACTTCATCGCCTATAGTTGAGATCTTGACCTCCAAATCTTTGACTAAACCCTCTTCATTCGTGGTCTTTTTCTTGAGCTCCATTTCTGATTCTTTATTCTGATTCCTCAATGACTCGAGTTCTCTCTCTTTGTTGTTCAGCAAATTTTGCGACCGTAAAGACTCCACTTCAATTTGCAAACTTAGGACTCGATCCATGGATTGTCCAATTTTACCCTTTAGAATCTTCTCACAGTCGTCTAGTTTCTTCAAAACATAACCTTCCTGTTCTCTAAATGCCATTTCAATATCAGAAACCCGATACCGAAATCCTGGATTTCTTTTAGTTCTTCTATGAACATCATCATGTCTACCCCTGTATTCCACTTCATATTCACTATTTTGACAGTTTAAGGCTTCGAGCTCAAGCTTCAAAGCAGCAACTCTGTCTTCTAACACCTTAACCTTATCAAAATTCTGGTATTTCTTGTCTCTTTTACACAATTTATTTGGTGAATAAGGTTCAACAAGAAATGTTTCTTTTACAATTTCGCTTGTATCCTCGAAAGAATAACACGAAGTCTCGGATTTCATACTTTGTCCATCTATTGTCACCCTTGGTTGATCAAGACTTGGTGTTTTTGATCCACTGCGGGGAGATAAAAATGTTGATGACTCCATGCTTAATGAACAAGATGATGAAGTAGTAGACTCATTATCTTCTTTATCTTCGTTGTTATTGCATTTCCTCTTTACTCCTTCCCTTAAGTCTTCATACAAACCACATATTGATTGGTATTGTTTATGAAAGTCTTCAATTAGGCTAATAGCTTCGGTCTTTTTCTTTTTCTTTGCTTCTCTGTTACCAGAGTTTGCACCCCTAACAAGCTTCACAATTCTCTCAACTTTAGTATCCGTTTCTGCATAAAAATAAGCACGAGCTTTATAAGATTTTCAAACTTTCAGGATCAATATCTACAAGGAAATAAGTGTTTGGCATGGCTTTTTGAAGTGATTATGTGATATAATTAGCTTAAATAGAAGGCTACACGAGATTCTTAATTTAGATTCGTTTATGTTGTTTTAAGTTGTGATGATCTTTGAGAGTTAGACAAATTCTCATTTTCAAAGGATCGTCATATTAGATAGAGAGAGTTACCTACTATGATCTCTTTTAGTTGATCTTCCTTTCCTGGATCAATATGATCACGGAACGTGCTCATTGACTCATTCCACCTAAATTTAGTCATTCCTATGCCCACCGCACCTCCTCTTAAATAGAAGCAAGAAACTCAAAATCTGAAAAGTTCATACGATACAAGTTTCAAATCATAGTCATACTATTTATATCTCCTAACGATGAGAACCAGCATGGTCCAAAGAGAAACAAAACAAAGAACATTGGTTAAAGAAGGATATCATGCTATGATCATCTTAGAAGAATAAGAAATGTTGCAGAAAATAACAACACATTTAGATTTTTGTTCATTTCAGCCATAATACTTTCATCATTTTACACAAAATCACAACATATCGAGAACTGATGTTTTTTTCCATGGCAAATATATATATCGCTAATTTATGTAACATAGGTATTGTTCATTTCGGCTAAGAACAAAACCAAAATATCATAGATTCTTTATAAAAAATATAGCTAATCACATTAGATGTAGAGATGCACAAAATAATCATACATTTTTTCATGCAATTGTGAACCTAAGCAAAGACACATACATATATAATACATGCATGATTAAACAATTAAGTTTTGACATTTAATTTTGGTTCCAACAAGTTCCATGAAAAAAAGAAGAAAAAAAAAATGTAAACTAAGAGTTCAAACCATGAAATTGGACGTATGATCAATTGAGCATAAAATTATAAATATGATCAAAAAAGATAAAAATAAAAATAAAAATAATAATCATAATAATACCAGGATTTGAAGGGGAGAAGAAGACAAAACATCCATATGCAAAATTTGATTGAGATTGCGTTAGGTTTGATCGAATAACGTCACATTTGGTTGATAAAAAAAACTGGTGAATGCGGTTAATGGTGACTGGTGAGTAACTTTTTTCATTAGAGTTACAATTTTTGTAAATTAATAAAAAATTATTTAAATCAGAAACATTGCAAAATACTACATGAACTATATATAAAAGAGTTACATTCATGAAACATAGATGTGTAAGGGTATGTTTGACAAAAATAATTGACGGTGATATTGTTAATGTTGGTGTTGTTGCTGAAAAAGATTAAAATTGTAATTTTTTTTGTTGTAGTGATATTTGACAAATTAGCTGTAATTGTAGAGTAAAAATGTAAAATGTCATAATTGAACATACAAATAACAAATCTAAAATGAATAGGAATAATAAATAAAAGGGCAAATCGGTAATTTTGTGAAATATAATTTTCGGCATGTTTTTAAAAGCTGGTTTATGCAACTTATTTTTTGAGAACTTAATTTTCTAGAATAATGCACAATCACCCAAGCAAATATTATTTTTATAAAGCGGCATATTTAGCAAAAATAATTTTAAACTCTTATAATCTTTAATAATCTGCTACGCTAAACACGACGGTAGTATATTAGGGAATTTTCATTGACTTTATAAAAGCCATTTATATATAAACCGGGTAAATCTATTTTGATCATGTTTTAATCGACTAATTTACGAAGTTTAAGCTCACTTACACACATTTAAAGAGAGTGAAGTATTTTTTTTCCTTAGGGGGGAGGGAGTGGGTTCGGGTAGGGTGATCGGGTACCCCTACCGATCGGGTACACCGCCGCCGCCTAGTCGGGTTCATGAATCGGGTATAATTTTCGGCTTGTGAAGCCGAGTGTTTCAAGGGTGGAAGTGTTTGAATTTTGGACCGTTGGGGACTAGACAATGGTATTTTTGCTTCATTTTTTTTCTTGCAGGTTGCAGTTGGAGAAGACAGGTTGCAGTGGAGGACAATGGTTTTCTTTCTTCCTTTTTTTTGTTTCCTTTTTTAATATATAAGTAATTTATATATTAAACCTTATAGTATATACATGTTTACATTTTAAACCTTATAGTATATATATATTTATATTTTACTTTTTCTAATTTATTTTTATTTTTAATAATATGTATTTTTATTTTTAATGAAATAGTATGTTTTTATTTTAATATTGTATGTGATTTTATGTATTAAAAATATATATATAAAAAAAAATCGGGTACTAGGATACCACTCCCTCCACTTAAGGTAGTGTTAGGGTAAAATTGGGTAGTTTTGAGTTGGAGGGTTTTTATTGGATAGAGGTGATGTGGCACCTAGCGTATTAGGTGACCACTCCCTCCTCCCTTAAAAGGTTGGCAAGGTTGAGTAAACAAAACATCAAATTTGCTAGTTTTGTCTTAAGTCAAATTTACTTCACAACACCAGAGTGAATTAATATCTTTTCGTCACCATAATAACATAGCGACAGAGATTAAGGGCACGTTTGGTAGAGAGAATTTTAAAGAAATGAAATGAAGCAGAGAATAGAATTTCAGAGAATAGAAATCAGTAGAGAATTTTGTTCAATTCTAATGTTTGGTAACAACAGAGACTTGATCTGAGAAATGAAAAAAAAAAAAAAAAATTTAAATAACATTTTGTTATATAAGGCTCTCATGTATTTGTATGTTTAATTTTTTTAAAAGATTTTTTTTTTCTAATTAACAATTCTTAAAAAATATTTAAAAAAAATATTTTAAAAAAATTATTTAAAAAAATATATATATCTTTTTTTTTAAATTTATTTTTTTTAAAATTTATGTACTTTCTTTAAAAAAAATTATTTAAAAAAAATTATTTTTTAAAAATGAATTTATTTAAAAAAAAACTTGTTTTGTTTAAAAAAATATTTTTTTAAAAATGTATTTATTTAAAAAAAAACTTATTTTTTTTAAAAATATTTTTTTCAAAAAACATATTTAAAAAAAATATTTTTTAAATTTTTTATTTTTAAAAATGTATTTAAAAAATAAATTTGTTTTTTTTTTTAAATATTTTTTGAAAATGTATTTATTTAAGAAAAAAAACTTATTTTTTAAAAAAAATATATTTTTTTAAATTATTTTTTAAAAATGAATTTATTTAAAAAAATATATTTAAAAAAAAAAAAACTTATGTTTGGAACTAAAGTACAAATATAAGTTGAAAAAGAAAAAAAAAAAAACACATCATGAAAAAATATTACAAATACTAACAATTCTCATTTCTCCAATTTCCCAACCAAAAGGGATGGAAATGAAGCTCTCAAATTTACACTACCAACTCTTTACCAATTCTCCTCAATTCTCCACCTTTTAATTTCTCTAAGCAACCAAACAATGGAATTCAATTCATTTCCATTGCTCTTATGCCATTTCTCTCTACCAAACACACCCTAAGAGTTTGCAAAGAAAATGCAAGCAACTTTTTGAAGTTGCCCGTTGTATCCCTTAGGGGGCGTTTGGTTGGAGAATTTGAAATTCCGGAATTTTAAATTCTAGGAAATTTAAAATACCTTCGCATGTTTGGTTGACAGAATTTTATAAATATACTTATTATTTTTTTAATATAAATTTCATAAATATTCTATTTAAAAGTTTATAAAAAAAATTATAAAAAATTTATAAAAAGTTGATTAAAAATTTATAAAAAAAGTTTATAAAAAAATTATAAAAAATTTATAAAAAAAGTTTATAAAAAATGTATAAAAAAAGTTTATAAAAAATTTTAATAAAAAAAGTTTATAAAAATTAATAAAAAAAAGTTTATAAAACATTTATAAAAAAAAGTTTATAAAAAAATATAAAAAATTATAAAAAAAAGTTTATAAAAAAAGTTTATAAATTTTTTTTTCATAAATATTTTATTTAAAAGTTTATAAAAAAACAATAAGAAAAAAGTTTATAAAAAAAATTTCCAAGTAAATTAAAATTATATACTTAATTTTGGCAATTCGTGGAATTGTAAATTACTGAATTTGAGATACCAAACACGATTTTGAAGGGAATTAAAATGCAAATGCCCCCAATATACCCCAACCAAACGCCCCCTTAATAAGGATCTTTCAAGATGATGTATAGAATTCATGATTCATCTATCGGACATTCAAATAAAGTACCCCCTTCGTCCAATAACATGTCTATTATTAATATGAAAAAACAAATTCAGTTATTATACTTTCGATGAGTTCATGTATTTTTATGTTCACCTAATAATAATGGAAAGTCCCCGAATCCTACCGATCCCCTTTGGGGATGAGATGAGGATGCAAAACTATTACTCGACAGGGATGGGTTCGGGGGATGGGGATGGGAGTGGGAATGGAAAATGAGGATGGGAATGAGAAATACGATCCTTAATATGACCTGCACCGTTGCCATCTTTACTCACACACATAATACTCAAAATTTCATTTGATGATCAAGCCTTCTCCAAATTTGACTAACAATGTGTCAACGGGGGAGGAGGTGTAATGAGTAATAACTGTTAGGAATTGGAAATTCCATATTAAAGTGTCGGTCACCCCAATAACGGTCTAGCATATTTTAGCTCGTAGACTCGTAGTTATTTACGTTGTTTAGTAGTTAATTAGTCATTTAGTAACGTAGTATAGTTTAGTGCAACACCGTGGAGGAAGAACGGGTCTTTACCCACTGTATACCTGATCCACAGGCCGATAGGAGGTCGTTATGTCTGTAACTATAAATACCCCTTCCATCCATGGAAGGGGTGGTGCTTCTCATAATCTAACCTTTTACAATTTGTGAACCAAGTCTCTAGCAAGAACACCCTCTCTATCTTTCTCTCTCTAAATATGGCTAACATGTATTTCCATCATCCAAGACCACCCGAATCATCAACACAATAATATTATCGATCCTACATTTGGTACCAGAGCCAAGGTTATTGTGTTATCTTTGATTTGTGTGGTCCGTACCATGGTTGTTGTTTGTGGTTTGTTTTTGATTCATCATGTTCACTGTTTCATATTTTTTTGTGGTCGAAAAAAACTTTACACTATTTTGCTAAACAGTTTCACACGTTTACTGGTTACATCATCTGTTTGTGTAAATGTTTTATCTAATGGTCATCTTGTCTTGGTTAATCTGTCTTGTGGTCCAAACAGCATCTTGTTAATATTTGTGTTACCAATATCTGTGAAATAGTGAGGTCATTATGTGGTCAATTTGTGGTCTAAATGGGTCATCTGATAACTTGTCAAAACAGTCAAATAATCTTTTATGCAGTTTTTCTGTGTTTCATATGAATATCGTCGGAAAGTGGTCGGAAAACTCATATATTCATGCTAGCGAGTTGAAAGAACAAGATGTCCAAATTCACTGAATCTACCTAGCGATTTGGTGTGGCGAGTTGTATAAGAAATATGCCTAGCGACTTGTATTTACAAGTCGTGGCGAGTTGTGTTAAAAAAAATGAAGCTGTTATAGCGACTTGTGCTTGAAAATCTTTGGCTAGCGACTTGACTTATCTAGCGAATTGACTTTTGACCTAGCGACTTGTTACTTAACAAGTCGTAGCGACTTGCTTTGGAAAAAGTACTAGCGACTTGCTCAATGATTTTGGCTAGCGACTTGCAACAGAAAAGAAGAGAAGAAGAAGAAAATGACTAGTTAAGACCAAGACTCGACCATAACACCATATTCCAAAAACAACCTCACGAATTGACAAGAATGTATCAACTGATTAGACTCTAACATCTTCAACCTATAATGACAGCCTAAATCCCATCACATATTCAATAACCTCTTCACTTAAATCACATCTCAAATGCAAGAATGAAATGAAATATTACAAGAGATCTCAGATTGGGTTCGATTTACATCTAATCTTAAAGATTTTTATTGAACCAACATCTTCATCAATCTATTCATTTAGGAGTTCTACTCCAATTAATATCCGAATATTATGACAAGAGTATAACAACTATGTTATCTCTTATTCATTTAGTTCGTTCATGACTCAAACAATAAGAAGAAAGCCTACCCGTGAGTGATGTCCAATGATCTCTTTATTATGTAAGCCAAATCGATTCAAAGCCATCCCTGTGGCGAATCAAAAGGCTTCTAGCCATGCTTGTGGCTGCCACGATGTAACTCAACCATCCCTATGGCATGTTGTTAGTCGTCATATCAAGTGTGATGTGAGGAGATTGAAGCAAACGAAATGTATTTGAAAGGGTATGATTGAGGTTTGAGTATTTTCGGATATAATTGTCTTTTGATAAGGATTGGAGGATGGTTAACTGAGATTGGGAGGAGTATTGTTATGATTATAGTTTGATGATGAGATGGAGATTAGAAGCAGTGATATGTTGATGATAGATCTGAGTTGGAGAGTGAGAGAAAATAGGTGGGAGGCGTTTTTTTTTAGAGGAGTGTGGTAGGCGGATTTTACAAGATGTGTGATTAGGTTTGGTATTACTGAGTTTTAGGGTTGTGTGAGTATATATTATATAACCGGTTCTTAATTCTAAGATCTTGGACTCTTAGATTATACTTGGGCCTTGGCTTCTCAATTCGGATTATGGGCTTTTTATTGAGATTTAATCAAACGTGGGTTTTGTGAGCTAATGTCAATGCTTATTGGATTTGGGCTGCAATTGATATGGTTGGACATTAATGTTATCCGAGTTCTGTTAAGGTCAATATTAGCAAATATTTTGGATTACATTTTGGGTAAGTGCGGTATTTATTGGTATTTTGGCTCACAAAATTTCACGGAGGATTCAAATTCACGGCTTGAGCTAATATTAGATAAAAATGACTTCGAGTTTCTTGACCGGTATTACTTTGGTAAATGAAGTGACGGTTCAAACATTTTTATTTGAACATTGGACTTGGATGATTGGATTGATTTTCATAAACCGGACCGTGATTTTTGCAAGTAACCAAGTTTGGGCCGTGCTCATGATTGGGTCAAATGGGCTTCTCAAGAACTGGATGTTATGTGAGTTGATTTATGATGTGATTTGAGTCGTGCGTGGTATATATTGATCATGAGATTTGTTGAAGTGATTTAATGATGAGATTCGTTATGAGGTTTGGCAATTTGGAATACACATTTTCACGGAAAACATTATGTCATGGCTTTAACTACTATTGAAAAATGTTGACTACGGGGTTGTTTGGAAGGTATTTCTTATTTGAATTTGAAGTGAGGTCTTTCGGGCACGTTTACTTATTTCGTCTTCTTTCTTTCTACCCTTTCGCGAAGATGACTTGTTTGGGCATTTTATAGAGTATGATAAAGACTTGGCTATTTAGTTGCGTTTGTGATTCTTTCTCACTTAACCCACAACGTAGCTATCACTTCGGTGTCTCACTCTATTGATAATGTCAAGAGGTTTTGTACATTGGGTACACCGTTTCTTCTTCACAAGGATTAGTACAAGGTCAAGTAACAAATCTGGGTAATTCTACTTCATGATCAAGTTTGGTATATCGGGTTTACTTCTCCATGTGGTCACTACAATAGCCGACAAATTGCTTGAATGATGTGTTTTCCAAAGTGTTGATTGGATGGTTGATGATGTTGATAATGTTGGATATTGAACCGTTGATGAACCGCTGCATGTTCCCCTAAAACAGATATTCACTGAAACCAAAGTTGTCATAACACAATCAAGCTGACATTGTTTACGGTTTTGTCTTGATTTTGTAAAATCCCGCGAAAGAAACTATTTCTCGGTTTAAATCATAGACTTGTAAAATCCCGTGACAATGGAAACATCCTGGTAAAAGTAAAGTGCATTTCTGGATCTTTCTTACGGTTTACTCTTGGTTTCGTAAAATCCCGCCAAAGAAACTATTTCTCGGTTTAAACCATAGAGTTGTAAAATCCCGTAATGATGGAACCATCTTGGAGAAAGGAAAGTGTATTTCGATATCACTTTTGATGCTGGTGCCACGTTTTCTGTTTCGAAGAAGGGATAAAATAGTGTACTTCATGAATTGGATGTGTGTTTGGATATTAGTCATGGCAGTTTGGTTATTACATGGTTTTACGGGGTTATGTGCATTTAACCATGGTCGGGATGAAACCATTATCAAAGTTCGTTTAAATGTCAAAGAAGGCTAGATTTGAGCAGTTCAGAAGATGTGACAACGACGTTAATTCAGTATTATTTATTTGAGGTTGAAGTGAAATATCACGGGCGAGTGTACTTAGTATCTGAAGGTATCGGGGATGGATGGATGAAGATTCTTCAAGATCCTTGTTCAAGCTTATCATTAAAAACGAAGACTTGGAAATCTAGTTATTGTTGGGTGTCTTTTACCTTTTCTTTTACCACTTGGGGGAATTGGGCTCTTACCACTTCAAAATAACTATCACTTTAAGGAGTTACGTTGTAGTGCTCAGTGTCACATTCAATTGTGGATTTTCAAGAGGTAATGTACGTCTTATACTTGATGGTTGGTTGGTTGAAGAGTATAGAGTACATATAGAGTACTTAGAGATGCTAATGGAAATCGGCACCGCTCTTTGTTACATATGTGCAAGTTTAAGTCACGAGTTCGGGGTAGTTTACTTCAAGGTCAAATTCATCATATTGGGTTTTCTCCATCAGTTGTCACGACAAAAAGCCTACAGAATGATAATGGGGATGATTACATGTTTTGCCAAGAGATTGTAAAGAGAGAGATTATGACGTATGAACACAACAGTTCATGCCTCGTACTCTAAAGAAAAGAAATGTGTACGTTTCAGTGCGCATTATCTTCGAAAGAAGAGAAATCTTCTTATGACGTTTGAACACAACAGTTCAAGCCTCGTTCTTCAAAGAAAAGAAAAGTGTACGTGTTAGTGCGCTTTATCTTCTAAAGAAGAGAAATCTTCTTATTATGATCATTCTCATCAACATGCTTCATACTTTTTCCATGCGCTTCAGTCATCAAGTGAACCGGGCTACTGTTGATTGTTTTCTGATTCCACTTTCTCAACTATAATGACGATGGCGAGATCCTGTGCTAATTTTGCGGGGGAGAAGTGTGAATAAACTACATTTGGATGATGTTCACTTGCTTAATCAAGAATGGCATCTCCGTATGCAATTCTTGAGGGGGAGAAGAAGTGTGATAATTCTGCATGGTTGATTGACTTATGAGAATATATGGTCATACGGCTCCTAACTCATGTAAGAACCGAGCTTCTTCTTATCGGATCATCTTTACATGGAGTTTCTTCTAAGAGCCGTTGGTTGACATCTTCACTCGGATTGATGAGTTTATCGACAAAGTGCTTCTGGTTAATGCTTCACGTATACATCAACATGATGATTCCGAACAATCTTTCTGTTCTTGTTTGATTGGGAGGGATTTTAGTTAAGAGGATTTGCAAGATGTAAGTTAATTGGGATGCTTTTTAGTGGGATGCTTTTCGGTGTGAGTTGAAGATGTTAACACTCTATTCCCCATTCGGACAATCTTGAAGAAGGTCGAGTCTACAGTCGGTTCTACATTTTCTGCTATATGTTAGAAGACTAAAGACGAGTTGCATTTGATTATCTAAAGACTTCTTCTTAATCTGGGCATTTATTAAAAGATTGTCGGTTTAGGGGAGAGCACTAATTGGGGGCGAGTGAAATGTTGAATTTAATCCCCAATTAGACTTGCTCACATTCTTCAGCATGTTGATTCTCACAAAGACTTCAAGTGTTCTTCTCATAAGATTTCAAGTATTTGGGCTGATAAGATGTTGCTGATTCTGAAGTGTCAAAACCAGCAAGGGGGAAGGAGACACACATCTAAACACAAAGCGAGTAAACTTGATGAACTTAATACTTCTAAGTAACTGAAGATATCCCGGGAAGACAAATGTTATTACCGCAGAGAAACTCAAGGTTTGACTCATGTCAAGTAAACTTGATGAGCTTAATACTTCTAAGTGATTGAAGATATCCCGGGAAAACAAATGTCATGACCGCAGAGAAACTCAAGGTTTTACTCATCAAGGCTTTTAGTGTTATTATTCCAACGACGTGGGGGAAGTGATGTAAAAGAAAGTTTCTGAAGATAAAAAGAGGTACACAAGTGTGTGATGATTTCGATGTTATTGCAATCATCAGGGGAGAGAGAATTGTGCACATTGGGGATGCTCAGCTGTTTTACTTGAGGGCTTAATCAGTGATTGAGAGATATAATCACTTATTCCGGTGTTGACATCCGCAGAGATTGTCACCCGCAGAGATAATCAGTGATTCGGCCTGCTTCTTCAATGTTATCGGTTATTCTCTCTTTGGGCATTCAGGTACTTCGGGTTCTTGAGCTTCATACACTTTCTTCAGGGGGAGAGAAAAGTATACATCGGGGTTATTCTTTGGCTATTGGACTTAATCTGTTACTTCGATGGTATAAGTTTCTTTATCTTCGGGTATGTGTATTCGGGTTCGTGAGCTCTAGTCTAAGAGACTGACTGCATCAATTCAACTACGTGGGGGAAGTGGTCTCTTGACACCTTTTGGAATGGATTGCGTCAGACTTCAGTGGCTATGAAATTTGAGAAGATTATTTGTGAGTGGGATGATACGTTGCTGTTCTTCTTCTTGATGATATAACCCCAAATGAAGAATCTCGATTATCGGTCTTAAAAGGAGCAGCGAGATTTATGATAATGGTGTGCTTCTATGTGCACCTGGCTAAAGCAAGCTTGAAATAGAGCTTCGAATCTGCTCATCTAATGGATTTTCGGTTTGGGGGAAGCTGCCAAAGTCTCACTTTCAGATGGTTCAATTTCTTTCTTCAATGCAAGAGCCTCGGAAGCTTTGGTGGTGGAAGTTTAAGAGATGACGAATTCTATCTTCTACAACGGGGCCGCTCGATATCCTTATCTCGGTACTCGTATCATCATCTTCTTAAACTATATCATCTACTCTATCTTTGTAAATATTTTTCAAAAACCAAAATACAAAAATATAAAACCAACAAAAGAAAATAGAAAAATATAAAACCTTCAAAAACCCATAAAAATCAGAAAATTTAAAAATACAAAAAATATGTTTTCAAGACATGTCTTCTAGTATCGATAACATCTACGGTCTTAGAAATGTCATTCAACAATGGCACGGGACCATAGATGAAGTTCGAGCAGGAGGTGTAAATATTCTTTCAAATCATGTCTCAAAATATGGCTTGCAGTTACTTCTGACTGTAACCGGTGCTTAAACTATGGTTTGCTATTATTTCAGATAGCAACCCGTTCTTTTCAAGAAAGGAAAGTGTTGCGATAAACCAATTTTCAAATATTTCGTGCACTTTTCCTAAAAACAAAATGAGGAAAGTATGTCGAAGGACTGCTGTTCCTACTCAAATATTTTTCCGTCTAAAATTCTTCAGAAAAATATTTGTTTTAACAAAATAGTGGTAAATGAGTTTCTATTAAATCAATTAGTTTCAGAGTTTTCGTAAAAATTAAAAACTCAATCAATGACTTCAGTGCTTTTAATCTTTTCATAAAATAAGTCATTGATTGAGGGGGAGAATGTTTTCAAATTTACATCATCTAACGGACTTTCTTAATTATCCTACGTGCTTAATTAAAAATAATATTTGCCTATGTCGAAGGACTAGGAATTTAGGATATGATTGTTAGGATTAGATGATTAGAGTTTGATGTACGCATAATTCCCATGCTTTATATGAACTGATTGATATGTTGAATTGACTTTTATTAGTCGATTGATGTTTGGGTGTTGTCGACCACCATATACTTGTATGTGTGTTCACTAACGTATGCAGATATCATGGATATAAGAATGTTCCAGATTCGGATCCCACTAATGAAGATGATTGGATGCCGAAAGGAAAGGGTAACTATTTCTTGGGTTGACAAATGAAGAAACGGAGCTTATTTGGACTTCAATGGAGAGTTGGCATAAATGCAACGTAAGAGGTCTCACTGCATCAGCAGATGGTTTTCTTCTAAGTGATTGAAGAAACGGAGCTTAATTTGACCTCAGTTGGCATTCAAAATGCAACGTAAGAAGAAGTCTCACTGCATCGGCAGACGGTTTTCTTCCAAGCCCTACAGCTACAACGGAAGCTTCTCAACCACCTAATGTATCTTTGTGCAGGACAAGTAGTGAATGATACCATTTTTCTAAAACTTTGAATAATATTGTTTTTGAAAATGGAAAAATATTGTTTTGAAAATAAATTGGACTAAATTTTGAAAATCACCGGACTTTTTTTTATCAAAACCTATGTCACTCAATTATCGACTTCGGTCATCGATTGAGGGGGAGAGTGATTTAAAATATAATATTTTCAAACAATATTTCTTCATAAAAGTTCCGGTTTGTACGTTAAAAAGTGGTGATCTAAAGATTTAATGTTATGTCATGGTATGATTTTTTCTTTAAAATCAAGATCTTACAAAATGAATTTTTTTCTGTTCTTGTTTGATTGTGAAATTGTTTTATTTTACTTAAAGATCTCTTAAAAACTATCATACCTGACACTAACAATCTTTAATGTCTATAGTTGGTCCATCTCAGTCATTTTCAATATTAAATCTTGCCACGTCTTTCCCCAAAATTTTCTAAATGATATAAATCAGATGGGATCACAAATCTCAAATGGTTTGATATTTTTGACCGGGGGAGAGACCGTGATTTAAATCTCAAATCTGTTTTAATGGAATTGGTTTTAGTCCTTCAAAGGCACTCCTGCCTCCATGTGCCAAACGACTTGAAATACACAATGCACATGCTGAGGAGGAGGATTTATCCAAAAACATGATGAGTATTTAAACCTGGCCACATATTCTCCCATGTTTTCCAAACCTGATTAAATCACTTGAGATCCAAAATCTCAAAGGGTTTGATATTTTTGATCGGGGGAGAATTTGTGATTTAATAATGAAACTTGATATAAGATGATCGTTTTGATTTAAAGTGCAAGTTATCTCTAATATGTGTCAAACTCTTTCATTTATTGATGCACATATTGAGGGGGAGCGAATGGTTTCTTAATGGCTTGTGTGATCGTAAATGTGCTTCAAAAGAACTCTTGCCTCTATGTGATAAAATGATTTCAAATATCTTACGCACATATTGAGGGGGAGAATTTACCAAAGAAAATCAAATGGCTTTTTCTATGAAAATTGTGATCAAAGAAAATATTTCAAAGTCCTCTTGCCTCCATGTGCTAAACATTTTTTAAATCATATGCACATGTTGAGGGGGAGGTTTTCTAAATGATCAAAACTATTAAGGTACAAAATGCTTTAATCTCGTATCACAAGTACCTTGATTGTTTTTCCAAATGATTTTTCAATTGGTTTCAAGGAAGAATGAACTGTACCAAAAGACCGACCATTTTACTTTATGTATGGAGTTATAAGGATGGTGAGGTTAGGTATTAGTTCTCACGATCCGCCAGAACCAGAAGGATCTACCCAGGGACAATCCACTAGATAGTGTAGAGTCCTTAGGTATGATGAAAAAATGAGAAAAGTGAGATACGGGAAGAGTGCGGACTGAGACAGAGCTAGTACTGGAATTACCCAACAAGGTTCTAGTTATGAAGTCTCGGTAAGCACTGAAGGGGTTGAAGAATGAAAAAGAAATGAATGAGAAAAGGGTGAAAAGAAATAGCCCTCCATCAATTCAACCTTAGGGCAGAAACCGGGTTCAATACATATGATACTGGTGGTTACTAAGGTAACACTGGTATTGAAGACAAGACGTCATGGACCCAGTGACGCACTGCACTAAACTTCCCAAACCACTCAAGTTCCTTTTAAAATGGCTTGTTTCATTCTCACGGGAAACCGACATTATCTATCGACTTTCTCTTAGAGATTGTTGATATTGAAGAAGGAGACCCTCTCCCTAGTCTCCGGCATAGGAACCAAATGTGCACTATTGAGTCTAGAGCCAAGAGATCATCCACAATATCTCATTAGGACACTAAATTAATGAAGACTTGTTGTTTCACACAATGTGGAAAGTAAGAATATATTGAGAGTCCTACGCATTATCCTTGTGGTATTGCCAGAACATCCGAGTGATATGTAAAAGTATTCACGATGAAGATGGAAATCCTTCTAGAGCCAACATCAAACAAGCTCTTGGTGGGTGACATGTGAAATCTTGTTCAAAAGATCAAGCTTGTGACAACTGGATAGAAACAATGGGGCGATTCATTCTTGAATCAACCTTGGTCCAGGAATGGAATTGACGAATACTTTTGGAAAAACCGTTCGATGTGCAAATCTTCTTTTCTCTAGCACATCGAATGTGTATTCATATTTCAAATACAAAAAGTATCTCTGATTGAAAAAATACTTTTGGAAAAACCGTTCAATGTATGAATCTCTTCTTTTCGCTAGCACGTCGAATGTGTACTCTTTTCAAATACAAAAAGTATTTTTGATTGAAAATTGATCTTTCTCATAAAACCTTCGTCGTATTGCAAAACTCTTTTTTCTAAGTAATACGCGATTGTTTTCAAATCAATTTTTCATCAATCAGTGAATCTCAATTCGCTGGTTCACTCACTCCGTGTTGTCTTCTTTGAGACGTTCCGGTTTGAGAACATCTAGAACAGCTGCGAAACCTTGTCAAAGAGATTCTTCGGAACTCTACCTGATCACAGGCAGTACTCGTACTGATCAACGGGGAACCGTGGGCCGTGTACCTTAATTCAACGAAAGTGATCAAAGACACTTTCGTGTGTTTTATTGCTAACTGTTGTTTGCAGGTACATTTGGACGGTTGCAACTGATCAGAATTGAGGAGTCAATCCAAAGCCGCATGCTCACAGCATCCACACTTAATTGAAGAAATCATGACTGGTGCATATCTACATAACCTGGTTCTGATATTTCTATACCATGCTACTGCTACGCTGCTGCAAATATCATGAACCAGTAAAGCGTCCGCTACTCTGATGGAAAGATGTAATGATTCAAAAGTGTGAGCATGTCGGTCCGAAAGTCACAACTTCACATGATGGCAACAAATCTATGGGTGATCCAGAGATTTGCTGTGGCTGATGATCTCAATGAAAGCTCGAAGATCATCAAAGATGTGGATCAGTTCAAAGACCTCCACTCAAAGTACAAAACTATGCGGACTATGAAGAGTCACTGCTTAAGCACAAAGATTGCGGAATTTGAAGAATTGAAATCTACGAGCTTGGAACTAAAGACAAAGATAGAATGCTAGGATACAAAATGTATTTCATGGGGTGACCTCCCTTAGGGGGAGATTGTTAGGAATTGAAAATTCCATATTAAAGTGTCGGTCACCCCAATAACGGTCTAGCATATTTTAGCTCGTAGACTCGTAGTTATTTACGTTGTTTAGTAGTTAATTAGTCATTTAGTAACGTAGTATAGTTTAGTGCAACACCGTGGAGGAATGACGGGTCTTTACCCACTGTATACCTGATCCACAGGCCGATAGGAGGTCGTTATGTCTGTAACTATAAATACCCCTTCCATCCATGGAAGGGGTGGTGCTTCTCATAATCTAACCTTTTACAATTTGTGAACCAAGTCTCTAGCAAGAACACCCTCTCTATCTTTCTCTCTCTAAATATGGCTAACATGTATTTCCATCATCCAAGACCACCCGAATCATCAACACAATAATATTATCGATCCTACAATGACTCACCACGCAAGGTCATTGTACCCTTTCACGCGCAGTCGAGACCTTTGTTACGCCTACTGTTGCAAAAAAAAAAAAAAAAAGGCCTACAACGTCTATTAATCGTCTTTTAGGCGTTAATCGGCCACCAACTTTTTTGGTTTGTGTAAATCGGTCAATTGTGGTCAACGACGATCAACATTGGTCAAACTTGCCGAAAACCTGCAAAGCTTGCCAGAAATACCAAAAACTTGCAATAAACTTGTTTTAATTACTTTTGGTCGCTGTTCATATATATTACAAGTTGACTTTTAAGAATTTTTTGTCGTGAATATTCAAAACTTACCGAAAATACTCAAAACTTACCGAAAATATCAATTCAGTTAATCTACAATTAATTATGTCTAGACTAATTACAAGCTATAAAGAAGTTGACTGGAATTTTGCCACCTTGGACACGCCTCCTAAAGATTATAAATAATACTTTAATTTTCATATCTTTACCAAGATACTATAATTAATTAACTCCACCTACAAAAAACATGTCTTGTTCAGGGTTTTTCTCTGTTTCCATTTTTAGTTAAAACCCTCCTTCATTTCTCATCCATTTTTTAACCATTTTCAGCAAAACAAAAACAAAAACATGGGTTCATCTCCGGTGGTTAATGAGCTCATCACAAAGCTCAAATCATCCATCTTCTCAATGGACACCCAAAACGTAACAAAAGCACTTCTTGACACTGAACAACGCTTAAAGAACCAAAATCTTGATCTTATAAACAAGACCCATGTGCTAGAAAAGGAGAACAAGAAGTTGACTGATTTGTTAAAGAAAAAAGATAAAAAATTTGAGCGTTTGAAAAGGAAAAATGGGGAGTTGGAAGATGAGATGAAGGAAATGGTGGAGGAAAATGAAGGGTTGAAAAATAAGGCTGAGGAAATGAAGAAGAAGGTTAGGGTTTATGAGAAGAGGGTTTTGGATTTGGAGAAGTTGGGGGAGGAGTTGATGGATTTGGTCGATTTTTCGGAGAAACAAAAGGATGGTGTTGTTGGTATAAATTTCTTGTTTTGTGTTTATGCTTTTGTTGAGTTTATGTTTTTGTAGTTTGGTAGCTTGATTTGTTAAACGACTAAGGGGTAGCCAAGTTGAGGGGTGTTTGTTTCGGCTTATATAGCGGGTTTATGGCTTATTTGGTTTTCGGCATATGTTTCATAAGCTCACTTGTTGCGGCTTATTTTGAAACTTTTCGGCTTATATTAGCTTATCATGTCATAATAAGCCGAAAACCAAATAAGTCATAAGCCCGCTATATAAGCCGAAACAAACACCCCCTTGGTAAAAAGCTTGCGACTCTCATAAGTTCATAACTAAAAAGTGAGATGCTTGGTGAAAATAGCCCAAAAGTGGCCACGTTGAGAGGGCTTTATTTGGTTTGAGTTTGTGTGGTTTTGGGCTCAAGCCCTGTGAATCATTATGCCAAAATGTTAGAAAACACGGTTTAAGAAAAAAAAGTATGTTTAAGGGGTGGGTTAACTGATTACAGTATTATATTTGTTACTTCCTATTACTTTAATACTAGTTGTGACAAAAGGGGATGGTACATTATGGCCCGTGTTTTATTATAGTTAATTACGTAGTATATGATTATGAGTGTTGAATAGCTTGTAATATTTTGGAAATGTACATCCAAGATAAATGTAGAACTACTGTTTTAAGTAAGTGATTGATTCTGATTTGAAGTTACTATTATCGCTTTGAAAATGCACATCCAAACAGACCCTTAGTAACGGTTTATATTTTTTGGGTGCAGAAGAAAATCAAATTGTTAAACTCGTGTTCTGCATTGCTGTCTTTTGCTTACAGATTATGCCATAGCTATGTTTCTGGTTATTTTGAGTGTTTGTTAGTGCGATGATAGTGTATTGGCACATCTTGTTATATTGCTCAATACCTAAATTAGTTCTAGAAATGGTTTAATAGCCTGAATGCGCATTTGTAGAAAGAAATTGCGGTTACTGACTGTGCAAACCCAAATCTTATTTTACAGGATGTGTTGCAGAAGCCAATATACAACTGATGTCTAATGAAAAACGTGAGTCCAAACAAGGAACTGACGACAAGTTTCCAGATTCTATTCCGATAGACGATGATGATGAAGATGGCGGCGATGATGGAGATGATCTAAAGTATGCCCCCTCATCAAAAGGACAACGGGGTTCTAGTGAAATTAAAAGAGAGTATGACAGTGATGATGATCGATGTATATCGATCTTGAGAAGAAAACCGGCTACAAAGGAAATCCCAAGCGAGTGTAACAATGATCATGTTGACAAAATTCCAACCGGAACCACAACAACAACAATGCCCGGAATTCAAACTGGAATTCAACAGATAACCTCTCATTCAGCAAGTCCATTCTGGAATTTGGGTTCAGATGATGAGAAAGTTAAGGAAGCTAATGAGACCATCCCTGATCAACAAAAAGAATCTGGTAAGAGTAACGAGCTTTATATGAATGTTGTGTGTGCTTTACATAGATAAAACATTTGCGTATAATACATATATATGTTGACGTGCATCAAGATGTTACATGGATTTTCTACTCATCTTTCGTTATATTGCCCTGTTTATCTACAATTTCGTGCCATTATTACTTTCCTGGTTATTTGAAGTGATCGCATTACATTGAGTTAGACCTATTCTAGTTCTTGAAATGCTTTGATGGCTTGATTGCGCATTTGTATAAAGAGATGCGAAATAATGACTGTGTAAACCGAAATCTTATGACATACTCTTTATCTGTCACAGAAAGCAGTAGAAAACAGATGTCTAGTGAGAAGGGGGAATCTCAAGAAAGAACCAACCACAGGTTTTCTGATGTCATTCACATAGATGATGACGAAGATGAGGATGAAAATGATCTAAAGGATGTCTCGTCGTTAAAAAGAAAACGGAGTTCAAGTAATGTCAAAGTAGAGGATGGCAGTGATGATGAAAGATGCTTATCAATATTGAGAAGAAAGTCAGTTTCAAAGGAACTTCAAAGCGAGTGTAACAATGACCAGGTTAACATCATACCAACTGGAAGACAACCGATAACTTTGCATTCAGCAACGCAATTTTTGGATTCGGGTGAATCAGATGATAAGAAAGTTGAGGAAGCATATGAGCCCATTATAGAGAAACATACAGAAAGATGGGAAACGGAAGCTGAAATGATAATTGAATTTAGTAAAAGCAGCGAGTTATGTATGAATGCTGTGTGTACCCTGCATAGACAAAACATTTACGTCGGTGCTTATCTTTTACCAGGGTATGGTCTAAAGGTTGCTTTGAAATTTCCAATTCCAAATTTGCATACATTTTGTCTTTGGTGTATATTTAAGATTGAGATTATATTTGTTCTTTTTTGTATCTAGATTCAACCAATTGGCAGAATGGCTTATCGACGGGGATCCTGAAAGAAAGCTAAAGAAAACACCCTCGGAGTTGAACCGTTTTCAGCTGGATCAGTGTCGAATGTTTGCTGTAAACTACTCAGTTGAGCTCTTCAAAGTATACCAACAGAATGCAGACCGTTTCTTCCCTCCAAGAAGTTAAGAAAAAAAGGCCGTCTATTTTGAAGAATGTCTGCAATTCTGCAAATCATAGTTTCTAGTAATGTTTCTTGAGGTTATTGCATATCTCAAAGGTATAGTTTAACCAAAATATATGCATTTAGGATTTTCAAACCATCTACCGTTTATATAGCAGCATGGTGGATTAGAAACTGTTAACTCTTGTGCGATTCTGCAAGCTGAGGTATTTGTATGCAGAATAGTTTTGAAACTTGAAAGCCTCTTTAATTGTTAATGTTGACTTTTTGGATTGTGCCTTTGACCATGTTAGTTACTACTAAATTAGCTGAAGCTCCTTAATATTGAATCTAATTAAATAATGGAAACTACATACAAGACAGTAAGAGGCAATATCGTGAGACTTCTGTAGTTAATGGTTAAATTTTGAGTGACTAGAACTCCTTTAGATAATAATTAAACTTTCTAGTTCATTGAAGGTAGAACAATGGGTGGGTCGGTGGTTGAATAATGGTTCAAAATAAGTGTTTTTTTTTTCAGTGTATGTCAAATCAGATCGGCCCCATGACAGCTGATGATGACGTATAGTCTACATCCGGGTCATGAACCCGGCTAAAGTCCAACACTAACTTAGCCCGGTACGAGTTGGGTTACACCAATTAGAGGTTTGGGCTCACGAAGGCCCAAGCCCAAAGCTATTCACGGAATAGATATCCGATATCTTCTAAATAAGAGGATTATCATTCCCAACCGACTTAGGCGGGATACGCCGAAGGTTGAGGAACACGGAACCAACAAGGATTCCGTGCGTATATAAAGGGAATCATATCCCTCGTTTAAGGTACGATCTCAAACCCTAATTCTCCTTAAACCCTAAAACCGATTACTTACTCTCACGCCGGAGGATAATCGTGGGAGACAATCCCACGGTAAGCCTAACGGTGTCTTTTGCCTCTTAGTGCGCAGGTCTCAAGCAACAATCTTCAATTGGTACGAGAACCGGAGCCCCGAATAAGGAACGTCCAACTTTTGTATCAACAGCTGATTAGGTCGAATTTTGTACTATAGGAGATATAACATACATCCCAAAACCGAGCCTTCAAGTTTTACTAATTTGCACTAATAGGGATAACGTATGGCTCAAAACCAACCCATTGCTGGTTAAACGGGTCAAAATTACGACCTTGCACACCTATTTGTGTAAACCGGGTATTCTGTATATTTCATATATGCATAATGTTACAATCAATGAGTATATATTGTACAAGTAATGGGCCTACTAAACATGTAAACTAAGCTAATACGTGGGCCTATGAAATATGTCTGCTAACAGCCCCCGCAGTTGGAGCGAGAGAGGAACGAACACTCAAACTGGATCGAAACTCATCAAACAATGCAGTAGGTAAGCATTTGGTGAAGATATCTGCATACTGATAACGAGACGGAACATGAAGAACGTGCACATGACCAGTGGCAACCAAATCACGAACAAAATGAATGTCAATCTCAATATGCTTCGTGCGTTGATGCTGCACGGGATTAGATGAGAGATAGACTGCATTCACATTATCACAATAAACAATCGTAGCCATAATAAGTGGTGTATGAAGCTCCCGTAATAAGTTGCGTAACCAGCAAGTTTCAACAGCAGCATTGGCAACACCTCTGTACTCAGCTTCAGCAATGGAACGGGAAATCGTAAACTGACGCTTAGAGGACCAAGAGAGAAGATTGTTGCCAAGAAAAACACAATATCCTGAAGTTGACCGGCGTGTAGTCGGACAACCAACCCAATCTGCATCTGAGTAAGCAATCAAAGATGATGTCGTAGATGAATAAAGCTGTAACCCATAAGTCAATGTGCTTCGAACATATCGTAATATCCGCTTGAGAGCCGATAAGTGAGGCTCTCGAGGATCATGCATAAAAAGGCAAACCTGTTGAACAGCATAAGAGATATCCGGCCTAGTGAAGGTAAGATACTGAAGAGCACCTGCAAGACTCGATACAATGTAGGGTCAGAAACCGGATCACCATCAGCAGCCAGCTTGGAATCCGTATCAACTGGAGTGCGACATGGATTATGCCAGCACGCTCAAGTACTTCAGTAGCATATTTTTGCTGAGATAGAAACAACCCTGAAGAGTTACGAGTCACAGAAATGCCCAAAAAATAATTAAGTGAGCCGAGATCTGTCATAGAGAACTCATGATGAAGAGAGCTAATAACCCGCTGAAAAAAAGCTGTAGAAGATGCAGTCAGTACAATATCATCCACATATAAAAGTAAGTAAGATGTATCAGTCCCATGTCTGTAGATGAACAAAGAAGAGTCACAACGACTATGATAAAAACCAACCCGAGTAGCATAAGCTGCAAATCTATGAAACCAAGCCTGTGGGGCATGTTTAAGCCCATAAAGAGATCGCTGTAAGAGACAAACATGATCAGGATGTTGCGGATCCTGAAAGCCAGGAGGTTGATGCATATAAACAGTCTCCGATAACGAAGCATGCAAAAATGCATTCTTGACATCTAGCTGATGAATAGGCCAATGTCGAGAAATAGCGAGACTAAGCACCGTACGAATGGTAGCCGGCTTGACCACTGGGCTAAATGTCTCATCCACATCAATACCTGCAATTTGAGTACTACCATTCGCAACAAGGCGAGCCTTGTAACGATTAAGACTACCATCTGCATTATATTTGTGCCGAAACAGCCACATAGAACGAACAATGTTCGCGTCTTTAGGTCGTGGCACAAGAACCCAAGTTTTATTTTTAATTAAGGCATTATATTCATCAAGCATAACACTAGACCAGTTGGGATCATTAAACGCATGGTTGTAGGACTTAGGAATAAGGGAAATGGTGGACACATGGAAAGTAAAGCGTTTTGTAGGACGATTGGTACCGACACGAAAGCGAGTGACCATAGGGTGAGTCGAGACGGAATTGGGGTTTGGAATAGGTGTGGTAATGGCAGTTGGTGCACTGACAGTAGGCTGCGGTCCGAAATTTGCATTGGGTTGCGGTGGTAAGGGTGGGCCTTGGTTAGAAGGTGGGGAGTGTGTGGATGGTCGACTTTGTAAGATAGGTGTTGGACGAGACCACTAGGGTTGTATAGGTGGGTGTAGTGAGAATATGTTGTTGTATAATGTTACGGGATGTATCTAGAAAGGTGTAAGAGGGCGGGGTATTTGGAGTCATAGACCCGTAGGGAAATACTGTTTCGTCAAAAGTTACATGACGAGAAAGTATTATTTTATTGGTGTTTAAGTCAAGGAACCGATATCCCCGGTGATTGGTCGGATATCCAAGAAAAATAGAAGGAATGGCCCGGGGTTCAAGTTTGTGGTTAGTGGGAAGATGTGGGTAGCAAAGACAACAAAAAATACGGAGATCCGTATAATTAGGCGTTGTCTTAAATAGGCGGGTGTGAGGAATCTCATTATGAATGGCTGTGGAGGGTAAAATGTTTAAGAGATTGGCGGCCATGTGGAGAGCTTCAACCCAAAAAGTGGGCGGCAGGTGTGCTTGAAACAAGAGGGTTCGGATAAGGTTGTTTATGGTACGAATCATTCGCTCAGATTTGCCATTTTGTTGTGATGTTTTTGGGCAAGAGAAACGAATAGTTATACCATTAGTAGCAAATAATTGGTGTAAGGCATTATTGTCAAACTCGCCCTATGATCACATTGCAAAGATTTAATGTCACAGTTGAACTGATTCTTAACATAAGAACGAAAATGAATAAATTTAGACAATGCATCATATTTGTTTCTCAAAGGATACACCCACAAATAATGCGAAAAATGATCAAGAAACAAAACATAATACTTAATACCTGAAAGACTCGGAAGTGGAGAGGTCCACAAGTCTGAATGAACAATATCAAAAGGAGACTTAACAATTGTCTTAGAATGCGAAAAAGGAAGTCGCACGTGCTTGCCAAGCTGACAAGCATGACAAAGCACGGGAGACTTAGTCTTATTACATGAAATGAAATTATTAGAAACTAAAGAACGTAACACGTCACTTCCAGGATGACCAAGTCGTTGGTGCCACGTTTGCTGACTGACAAGAAAGGCTTTAGGAGTAGACGGGAATGTGACTGGATAGAGATCACCCGTGCTGTCACATCGGAGCAGAATTTGACGGGTCCAATAATCCTTCACAGAAAAACCAAACTTGTCAAACTCAATAGTACATTTATTATCGTGAACAAACTGACGAACCGAAATTAAATTTTTTACAATATTAGGGGTAATAAGAACATTATTTAGGTGAAGGGTTCGGTGATGTGTGATCAAAGTGCTATGGCCCGAGTTGGTAACGGGAATCGATTTCCCGTCACCAACTTGAACAGATGGATAAATGCAAGAATTAAAAATAGTACTAAGGTTAGTAGCAGAGGAGTTAAGATGAGAGGACACACCAGTATCGATGTTTCAATTCGGATCTGACTGATCATGAAATGTCATGGTGCTAAAGGCTTGAGGTAGAACCGTAGCTTGACCAGAAGGCGCGGGCGAGGACACCGAACCTTGAACCGCAACAGCGTACAAGGCCTGTTGTTGTGGAGTAAGAGTCAACTGCGGGGATGTTGGTGTGAATCCAGGTGGTATCATGGGCCTGGAGCTGAAAGGTGAAGTAGCTGGTGCATGCGTCTGACCCAATGAAGCACTTAAACCATATTGGGATAGTAGTTGGTTTTGGGCCTGAAGTAGGGCTAACAATTGTTGCTGTCCTGCTAAGTTAAGTCCACCACTTCCTAACCCATGTGACATTCTGTGTTGCAAAAGTGGACCTATTGTTATTTTGCAAATTGTTAGTACGTGAGTTACCACTAGAAGCAGAAGTAGAGACACGATTAGAGTCGTGTATGTATCGACGATTCGCACCCCTGTTACAAGAACCTCGGCCATAATCTCGACAAACCTCGGTCCTGTTGGTGTTACGGTAGTCACGATCCCTGTTGCTTCTAGTGTCCTGTCCACGATTTTGTGACGCGGCTAACAGAGCTTGTGGTGCACTTGACGTGGTGTTTGTGGACATAGCAGGAAACTTAGACCGAAGGTGCATCTCTTCAGTCGTAACCATGGATCGCATGGTAGCAAGAGTAGGAAAAGGATCCTTGTGAGCGATGATTTGGGCAAGGCTGCCAAATTTTTCGCTTAAGCCATTTATGGCATATGTAACCACATCATCTTCACTGATGTCCGAACCGAGATCATTAAGCAAGGTTATGATGGAGTCGATTTTGGAAAAGTATTCTTCGGCACTTTGTTCTCCCATTTGTAGCATACGTAATTCGCCTTTTAAAGCGACCGTGCGTGTGCTTTTGTTGTCTTGAAAGAGGGTCTCAACTTGTTCCCATGCCGCGAGAGCCGTTTTAGGGTTGAGTTTGATAAACCTTCGTTGAAGGGAAGGGGACAATGTAAGAATGATCCATGACTTGACAATGAAGTCAGCCGTGAGCCACTCTGCTGTCGGTGGTGTTGATGTAGAAGCAGCTTCCTTTGGTCCTTCGATGTGCGTTAAGACACCGAAGTTGTTGCAGTGGATTTTGAAAAAGTAGCACCATGATGAGTAGTTTAACTCATCAAGATCGAGTTTGCTGGGTATTAGGTTGTTTATGTTGTGCACCGCATATAGCTTTTCAACAAGTGTGAGAGCAGGAGCTGTTGGTGGTGGGTTGCTGTTTGTCATGGTGGTGATGATATGTTATTAAGGTGTTGACTGTTAAGTCGTTTGAAGGAGGGGCAGAGAAGAAAGCCGACTGTTAAGGCGGCAGGGATGAATTAGGGTTTTGTTAGGATTGGTTGTGAGAAACCAAGCCTGATACCATGTAAACCGGGTATTCTGTATATTTCGTATATGCATAATGTTACAATCAATGAGTATATATTGTACAAGTAATGGGCCTACAAAACATGTAAACTAAGCTAATACGTGGGCCTATGAAATATGTCTGCTAATAATTTGTACACTCATGAAAAATGATTTTGTGACATCTAAATGCGACCCTCTATTTCTACAATATTTGGTAAAGTAGGTCGAAATGGTGTGTGCGTAGGTATGTTTGTTATTCATGTATGTTTCGCATGAATAATAACACCAGAAGTTGCTATACTTTTATTATTATACCTATTAATATTATGGGAGCTCTCTTTATTGTTGTTCCTTGTGTTGAGTCGTTCAGTATGGTTTATACACAAGTTCTTCTGGCCGAGTGGTCAGGCCACTGGTATACGTGCCTAAGGTCGCGTGTTGGCGTCTAGTGTCACCGTATTTCTTTTCTAATACTCAGCAAACAAGCTGGTCATGGATGTGAAGTCAAATTTTTACCACTTTTATTTTTGGTAGTGTGCCTATTTCTCCCTTGGTCTTTATCTGTAATTTTCCTGTACATTGTTTATTTATTCAAGGGCTTTTACCCAACAAATAAATACTTCAAGTTATCCGACGTTTACGCTCCGACAGGATTGGGTATTGTTGTTGTTGTTATCCAATGTTTATCAAAGGGAAAATGCTACATCCAACGCTTAATTTTTTTTTCTTCACAAAATTGACTTGTCACCAATAAAAGTTACTCCATCCGTCCCAAAATATAAGTCCAATTCGACTTTTTGAATCGAACATTGACCTTAAACAATTATATAACACTTGATGCAAAGTTAATTGCATTTTTGGTCCCTGTGGTATGGCTAAATTGCAGGTTTGGTCCTTAAAATTTTGAAAGTGCAATGATAGTTCCCATTTTAAAGTTTGGATTGCAATTTTGGTCTCTGGATAAAATGAAATGACTAAAATACCCTTTGTCTTATTCAGAGAACAAGGGTAATTTGGTCATTTCACCACCGAATAGGGACCAAATATGCAATTCAACTTCAAAATAGAGACTATCATTGCACTTTCAGAGTTTTAGGGACCAAACATGCAATTTGTTCATACCACATGAACCAAAAATGCAATTAACTCTTATATCAAATAAAAATACATTTAAAACACAACTCTTTTATATATTTTGCATCAAGACAAAAAAAACAATAAAAAAAAAAAAAAAAAAAAAAAAAAAAAAAAAAAATCAAGGTCAAAGTTCGATTCAAAAAGTCAGATTAGACTTAGGGCCTGTTGGTATGATTATGGGATTAGAATAGTATTTGTATTTGGTATAGTATTGAGAGAAAAGAAAATAAATGATAGTATTAATGTTGTTTTTTTTTTAAAATATAATTGAGAATAGATTTTATATAATATTAATATATAGTAAGAGGGCCCGTTTCTATATATTATAATAACAAAAAGAAAGCATTTGCATATGCGAGGAGTTAATCATGTGGGTCTCTCCAGAAATGTTTTGTCAATAAACCAATATCATCTCCCTACTTTTGTAGAAACTCTTCACGAATGGATTCACAACCAATTTTAAAATAGATCCCCATATACCAAACGAATAATTTTAGCATGATAGTATTCCTAGACACCACACACCAAACGGGCTCTAGGGAGTATTTTAATTAATTCTCTCTCTTACTTTCAAATTCAAATCATTCTATTAATATGTGACACATCATTTTGTGAAAACAAAAATTGTAAAATGTTTGTGGACGTAACATCTTCTTTGATACTCTATCCGTCTCAAAATATAAGTCCAATTTGACTATTTGAATCGAATTTTGATATTGAATATTTTCGTTTGTGTTATATAATACTTGATGAAAATACATCTAAAACACAATCCATTTATATATTTTGCATCAAGTATTTTATAATACAAACAAAAATAAACGTGTAAAGAAAGATAAAGAGTAAGAAGCACATCACCACGACACAAGTTATTTATAGTGGTTCGGCTACAAGGACACCTTCCTTGCACTACTCCACTCCTCGAGTCACCTACTCGAGAGTTCGTAAGCACTACACCAATCTCCTTATGGCGGAGAAGCCTTCACAACGTCGCTTAACCTTTTTCCGGTACAAAGCTAAATACCGAGTTCTTTCACACCAAGGCGAACCACACCTAACACAACGTCGCATACCCTTTATACGGTGCTAGGCTAACCACCGAGTTCTTTCACACCTTAGGAGAACTAATCCTATCACAACGTCGCCTACCCTTTATTAGGTACTAGGCTAAGCACCTAGTTCCATTACTATGGAGGAACTACTACCCTTTACGACACAACACCTAATCTCAAGGAGAACTACTCCTTGTTACAACACCATCAAGGATATCACCATCCTTGTAAATAAACAAATATTTATATGTATAACGATGCACCTCATCGATTATACGACCTAGGCATTCTTCCCAAATGCTACTTGATTTGATTCTTCGACATCCTTCACTAATGCCTTTGACACAACGCTTGGCACCCTTCACTAATGCCTTCGTCTTGACACCTTTAGCATTTTTCACTAAATGCTTTGACACGGATGATGAGCGCTTTTCACTAATGCTTTCATCTTGACACTTTCGGCATTCTTCACTAATACCTTCAACCCAACATCTATGGAGAAAGGTAGAACTATCAACAAGAGAACCTTCGTTGTCTTGATGATGACGAAGCATGGCAACTCATGGACTTGAGATTGCACGTCTTCAAGAAGTGGTGATCTTTCCTTTAAGAGGAACCTAGAAGATCACACAAAAACAAAAGACAAACTACATAGATCACTTGGATATGAGGTTAGAGGGTTAGAATACTAAGGAGAAATATGTGTGTGAAGTGATGAATAGAAAGGAAGAAATGGCTCTCTATTTATAGAGAAAATTCTCTACTGTTTCCCCGGATCCCACGGATCCCTTCCACTTGGGATCCGGCTAGCACAAAGCCAGGGATCCGTGGAACGCTCCTCTTTACCCATGGGTATTTTTGGTTATGGGTCATGGGTCATGGGTTATGGGCTGATCCATGGTTTTCTTTCTAGATACAATGAACTTGGTTAAGTGATATATGTAAAACCATGGGTTATGGGTCAATACCATTTGCTAGTTTTTACCCATTTAGTATATACTTGTTTTTACCCATTTTAGCATACTTAGTTTAAGTATATGCTAACCCAATATGTAAACACTAGTTGTTGTACATATGTATTTAAATCATAAAATCACTTATACTTGTTTTAGTGTTTTTATGTGAAAACGTAAGTGTGTCAGGAAACTATTAACTCAAACTATTTACGTATTCTATTTGTTTCGTTAAAATGATTTTACGTTTGTTATCGACAAAACATTAGAAGATCGTAAAATATAAATAAACGTTTTAACGGCTTATTTGTATTAACAATCTCCCCCTTTTTGTTGATGACAAAACATAAAATTATTTTAAGGAAAAGCTAAAATTTGTAGAAGTTTGAATTTGTAGTTTTTACTTTCTTCTCCCCCTTTTTGTCGAAACAAAAAGTGTTAAAAGAAACTAACACAATTTTTATAAGAAAATGTATGTAAAAATGTAAAGAGAGCAAGTGACGGGAATGGTACTCGTCTTAACTCCCCCTTGACGAGTCCATCCCTTTTAAAAGGGCGTCAAGGACATGACGTAAAATAAACTAATTGTGTTTGCAATTAAGTTTGCAAATGGTTCGTCTAAGTGACGAAAACGTGCTCCCCCTTGAAGATTGCAAAGATGCAATGGGGTATCATGAAGTGTAATCCAAAATTGGATTAAGTTGCAAATGATTTTGCAATGTCGTTTGACACAAAGCTCCCCCTAGCTTTATGATGTCAAAATCTTCATATGCTAATTTGAAAATCTACAAAGTAAAAGTTAGAAAACAAGAGTATAAGGCATAATTTCTTGCAAGTAAAACTCAAGTTAGTAGAAATTTGTGCTTCTGATTCACGGATCCCACGGTTCCCTTCTTGAAGGGATCCGTCTAGGCATTATGGAGGGATCCGACTGTCTGTTGACAGTTTCTTCAGCAATGAGAGTGTTTCAATCAATGCTAATATATGTGTGCAACAAAGAGCACAACGCACAGAATAATCAAAACATAAAAATGTTCATTCAATGAAACAAGAGATAACCAAACAAATCTCTAAGACTAAGAGAATGAACTAGCCATACAAGTACTACTAATGCTAATGAGTTACCCAGATTCAAGGTTCAACTAAGACTTAATGATGATCAAGGATGAGAAAGGTTTCCTAAACGTTCTCGGTTTGATCTTGTAGTTCATGTATCAATCTATCTAGTTCTTGTTTCAATCTTTCAGCATGTTTACAATGATAGCAATCCTTGTCATGGTTTTGAGTTTCTTGAAGTGGAAGTTCAAGTGAAGTGGGTTGAGGATCTTCAAATGATTGTGAGGTGGCTCTAGGCACTAATGATGTTGGTTGAGTTGTGAAGGGTATGTTTGGTATAGTAGAATTAGGTGATGAAATCCTAGTGGGAACACTCTTCATGGGAATTAGTTTGATTGGTTTCCTTGATGTGGGAGAAATCCTAGCATTGGTGGACTTAACCGGAGATTATTCGGTTGAGGAAACTTCATGTATGATTCTAGCAAGTTTCTTGGGTGGTTCTTGAGTGGATGAGTTGGCACTAGGAGCCTTAGTCATAGTGATGATGGTGCTAGCGAAAACTTCTTTAGTTGCTAATTTTTTAGATGTGATTTAGAGTGGTGACTTAATCCTAGGGTTGTTTGGTTTATAAAGGATGATTTGAATTAGGAAATTAAATTCTTGGCCACTTAGAGGACTAAGCATACTATTGGGGTTTTGATCAGCTCTAGGAGAATAATTAATGAGTGCTAAAAGTGGTTAGAGAACCAAAAAGGTGACTTGAATTCGAATAAGGAAGCTGATTTATGCATTCTGCATCTACGGATCTCGCGGATCCCTCTCAGCAGCGATCCGCCTGGTTAAAGACCAGGGATCCGGCATCAGACAGGTTTTAGGTGAAATGATTATGCTTTTGTAAGATTTATTATCAATGGATTTCGAGGTTTTGACTTAATTTTGAATTTATTAGCAGTTGGATATCTCAAATCCTCAACCATAACAAGTAATGGTGCTTAATGATGGTTTTGGCCAAGAAAATTGACCTTGGGTAGTCTAACTATATGTTTGACAAGGATTCCATTTAATTTGATGTGGAGAAATGGTGATACCAAGTCCTAAAAGTCAAATAATGTCCTAAGAGGAATTTACTAAAATCTCTAGAAAATAAAAAGAAATGAAAAACTAATTTTTGAGCCTAATTTTGAGTCAAAAATGATTGAGATCAATTTGCTAAAATTGAACGATAGACCTAACTAAGTGCTATCAAACATGATAGATAATGTGTGAGTGTTGGGGCGGAATTATGGTGAGTTTTGACTAGTTGAAAAACAAATGTTTCGAAAATATATCCTAGATAAGCCATGGATGAGTGTGAGGTTTTCAACTATTTGAGAAAGACTTAGTTGGCTCTAGTATCTTGTGTTTGACTTGTTTGTGGTGATCTAGTAGACTATTTTGATGTACCTAAATCTGTATTGTATATATCAGATACCACGGATCCCACGGTTCCCTTCTGGGAGGGATCCGTCTAGTACAAATGCTGGGGTCCGCCTACTGCAGATCAGAAGGCTTTCAGCAAATGTGCAATTTTGCACTTCTTAGTAAATGCTTCTCCTAGTTGTTTCTATGGGGACTAAATGCAAGAATACAACTACTATAATGTATGGCAAGGTAGGAAGAGCTAAAGTTCCTAGAATGAGTGACGACGACCACTCAAGGGGTCGTAAAATCTCATTTTTCAAATACTTAAGTTAGAGTTGTTTAGTGCCAATATATGGCCATACCTACATTCTAAAAGCATAATTTAAAGTGTTACAAACCATTTTTTGAAATTGTTCATCATGCACTTGAGTCCTAATACTTTACCTTTCTTTTCTCTCCTTCACTTCTTCACCCGTCCTCCACTTTTTATCAAACCAACTTCACTTCTTCTTCCTCAAGAAATTGGCGAAGCATTTGAAGATTCCCTTGGTTTGTTGCCATTCGGGTGATTCATTAGGGATGTTTGGCAATTGGTTAATGTAGTCCAAGGGGTCAAGATTGATATTTTCGAGTGGGTTGCTACTACTCCCTTCACCTTCACCTTCTCTTTGCCTTTCCCTTTCGTCCGAGGAATCCGTGGGTGGGTGTGGCCTCTTGCCTTCTACCATAAACCTTGTTGTTCTACCCTCGGTTAATGGTACCATAACCTTATTGCAAAAGCTATGATCCAAGGATTGTGCGGAAGGGTCTAATGCAAAGATGAATTTAGTGAGACCGGTTAGAAGCATTGCATATGGAAGCACCATCTTGTCCATGCTTCTTACACTTGCCATTCTCTTGATCATGTAGTAGGCAATGTTGAAGCGAGTCTCGGTCACAAGACAATAGATCATGAAGCTTAGACATGCGTTGGGGTGATCCTTGTTTCCTACTAGACACACCACATTCTCCCTTATCACATCTTCCCATTTTCTATATAATGCAAACATATCCGAAAGCTCCATTTGAAAAGGATCCCTATAGATCACTCTCGACTTTCTAGTCACCCTTGAAGGGGATGCTCTTGGCATAAACACGGTGTCCCTTACCGTAGTTGCTTCCGGGATTATTGTGTGATAAATGTCGTGATGATCAACCATAGAGTGTAGCTCCTGCAACGACCATTCATTAGAATACATGCAAACACCATCGGATGGAACCCCTATTATTCTTCCAAACTCCTCAAGTGAAAGAGTGTACTCATGTCCATATATGGTAAATTCAATTGAGATGGACCCATCATCATTTCTAATTATACCCATAGTCTTGTAGAACTCAAGCACAAAGACCGGGAAAATTTGCTCGTTTATATCCAATAAACAATCAAACCCAATAGTTCCAAATACTTCCCTCATGTCGGTATTTGCAAGAAATGATGGATCAACAACTCTACCTTCATGAAAGAGTCTCCTTTCAAGCAACTTAAAGGCTTTCCTATCGTCCGGACTTAATCCATTTTTCCTATGGTACATGGGAATGTAGTGAGTGGTGTCTTGGTAATCTTGTTGCTTGTTGCTTGGCATGATGTTCCTAAACAATACAACCACAATGTGGTGTTAATGGTGAATAGTAACCTAAAGGGTTTAATCACAATTTTGCTATCATCATCTTTGTTGAGTTCACGAAATGTGTTTAATTTGTATTAACAATGTTAATTCTTTGATTTAGATTATCTTAGAAAATAATGTGGTGACAAATTATGATAAACCCATTTGAACCCAACTCTTAAAGATGAAGATATTGTAATTCTAAGAATCAAGGAATTAAATTAACAATGTAGTGAAGATTATACTTACACAAGTGATTGTTAAGCTTGAGAAGAATGATCAATTTGCTCCTATGAACAGTACAAGAGTTCTTGTTCGTGAGTCTTTGAGGTGAGAATGATTGTGGAACTTCCACAGTGATCATTTTTAAGCTTATACTGTCTTCTGTTGCACGGATCCCGCGGATCCCTCTCATTTGGGATCCGGCTAGTATAAACTGAGGGATCCGGCATAACAGCAAAAGTCAGCTCAAACATTCCTTGATAACTATGGTTTGGGAGTTCTAAAACGCCTAATGTTTTTGTGTTAAGGTTCTAAAACTTGTGGTTTGAGGTTTTGATGATTTAATGCTATTCCTATTAGACGAGGTTCCCTTTTTAAGAATTAGTCATAATTCTTGGGAAGCTTTTCAAACATTATAATAATATCCCATTTTATTATAACATAAGAAGTTTCCCATGGATATTTATTGATGTACATGAAATGTCAATAAATCCTTTGTGATGAATAATGATTGATGTTATCATATAACTTAAGATATCATTATTGTGAGTTGGTGATGTAGTTTTAACTAAGTCGGAGAAAACTAATAAGATAGGGACAACAATATAAAAAGCTACAAGAACAATTTCTAGTAAATCATGCAACTAACATTTTAATAATAACAATAAATGTAAGTAATTATAGATCATACCTTTGCCAAATATTCTTTTTAGTAAAAGAAGTATATAGATATTTTTGTGATCTTCTTGGAATCTCCAGATTTATGTTGTAAGAATATTTAAACATTCTTTTTGCGAAATGTTTCGAAAAAATCTTTATGATCTTCTTGGTGACTCCAAATCCAAGTATGGATAATGCTTAAGAAAAAATGTTAGAATATTATTTCATTGTCCAACAATAAGTAACATAATGATTTTTTTCAAAATGTGATAAAAGTAATCCTTTTTTGTAGTTTTCAAACATACATGGATCGTATCAAGTTTTTAAAGTACAACATACTCTAAAAAACTTGGTAACGAAGCTCTGATGCCAATTGTGGAAAACTAGAAGGCGGGTTGAATAGTTTTACCAATTTAAAACTTCCTTTTAAATATTTAGATCGACTTATGTCAATCTATTTGGTTGTTTATGTTGGACGTTGATAGATAAATATATAAACGTGTAATGAAAGATAAAGAGTAAGAAGCACATCACCACGACACAAGTTATTTATAGTGGTTCGGCTACAAGGACACCTTCCTTGCCCTACTTCACTCCTCGAGTCACCTACTCGAGAGTTCGTAAGCACTACACCAATCTCCTTATGGCGAAGAAGCCTTCACAACGCCGCTTAACCTTTTTCCGGTACAAAGCTAAATACCGAGTTCTTTCACACCAAGGCGAACCACACCTAACACAACGTCGCCTACCCTTTATACGGTGCTAGGCTAACCACCGAGTTCTTTCACACCTTAGGAGAACTAATCCTATCACAACGTCGCCTACCCTTTATTAGGTACTAGGCTAAGCACCTAGTTCCATTACTATGGAAGAACTACTACCCTTTACGACACAACACCTATAACAACCCGTACTTTTCCAGGTCCTTGCTCAACCTCAAACTCAAATTCTATTCTATTTTGGAAGATTTCACATTCACCATTTCGTATAATTATTTAGTTGAATCGCAAAACAATATTTAATGGACAACGAGTTCGGACCAAAATTTAGTCTATCTATAATTAGCATATTAGTAACATTGTGCGCACATTTTATTATTCACTTGCACATGATATTACAACATTTATGTGGTTACGTAAACGTACATTATTAAATTTTGGTGCATACAAAATATACCCAATACTCTTAATAATTAATTTAGTATATTACTATACTTAATAAACTACTACAAAAATACCAAAGTTATTTCCTTACACTTTATATAATTCTTTTATTACAACCACTTAAACATATATAACTAACTTTAATAATATAAGTACTATCCAATACCCATTTTTAATACTCAATACATTTACAAAATACATAATACATAAAAATTACAAAGTTTCTTCTACATTGCTCCCTAGTGCCGCCCCCCTCCCATTGGAATAAGTAAAGCTAGAACTTATTTATTCAAGTAGCCATGCTTTATTTTCAAATATTTGACTTGGACTTTGTAAACTTTAAGACATGAATCAAATTCATTGGACAATATGCTAGATAAGGAGACCACACATGCTTACTCCCCTCTCTTTCCTTTTGTCGGCTGAAAATGAGCTCAAGCAAGAAATCCCTTTTTAATATTTTATCTCTAGCCTAACACTAGCTTAATTACTAGGTGAATACTATATTAAGAAAACAATGCATCGAATATTGTGTTCTCCCTTTGTGCTGACAAACAAGACCAAGCACCACCCTCTTAGATTTTTTTAATGAGCCTAAGCCTAGATTTACATTTATATTGGTCATGCTCTATTACTTAATAACAATATAAAGAAGAATGCATGCTCTATTTCTTGTCTCCTTTGTGTTGTCAACGTCTAACACAACCATATAAGCATGCTCATCATTTTTTTATTACACCTAGAGTTTTAGAGTCATTTTATATTCAAAACCCCATACCATGATTCAATTATAAATAAAGACTTGGCTCATTTTACTCAATCACAAAATATACTAGCAATCAAAATTCCTTGTGTTTACTACTTGTGATTTCGGCAGTAGGCAAAGAAAAAGGGAGAAGTTGGGTTTTCACTTAAATATACAACTTAATTAAGAGCTTATTTGGGTAAACTTTGGGTTATATTGTGCTCTACTTCACCACACCTCATCTTTATTTTTAAGTAAGTACAAAACATTCCTCATAATTCTATACAACTCATTATGTCTTACTTAAATTTACAAGTGTTTATTTCATTTATTTCATACAAAGATATCACCAATAACATGTTTGCACACTTTTAATTGTTAAAAACGATTCATTATATTTTTAACAACATATAATCTTACAAATATTGTGTACTTAATTATTTCATCATTCTATCTAACTTATGTGTCGAAACTATAGTTTATAAAAAAATAAACTAGTAAATATGTTAAATAAATGTTTTAGCATTTTATGTATACTTTATAGGCGAGTCGGAAGTTTCTTTTCAAAATACTTAATAATGAAGTAAATACAATTTAATTACGAGATATACTTGATAAATATTTTAAAATGTATACTACAGCTATTAGTAGCAAACTTCGACGTAACTATATTTTAACCTTTAAACCTTTATGCAAACATGTACGGGTGATACAACATTTTATAAAATTGCATACACAACGTTTTTGTCGAACCTAAGTCATACCATTACTTTAGGTTGCGGTTAAAGTAGCGCGCCTCGAATTGCATGCACACAATTGATTTCATCGTCTTACTCTGTTGAGGTGAGTTTCTCGTAGCCCCACTTTTAACATGTTTTCCTTGGGGGAAATGGTACTCAGATGATATTTTAAACTGTTTTCATGCTGTGATTTACGGTTTTACTTGATTTTGGACATATATGTGATATGATGCGATTATATGCTGTAACAATATCTTGCTTGTGTGTACATAACTGCGTAACTGTTAACCCTCTGCGGAGGGCCTACGTGATGATAGATCTATCGGGGTAGCTCCCCACATGGTTTTGGACATATGGACATATTGGGCTCAGTTGACGCGATACTGGTTGTTTTGTGACTAAGTGCATGTATATTGTCATCATTTTCACTATTGTCCTACAATATATTATTCACAGCTTCGTGGTTTAACTCTCAAACCTACGAGCTCACCAACTTTATGTTGACGTTTTCGAGTAACCATTTCAGGTGTTAACAATGAAGTTCCACTATGAGGTTGAGTATTGGCCTGGCTTAGCAAGACTTAAATAAAGATCCTCCCGGGTTGTATCCGTGGAGTTGGACTAGGTTATTTTCTTATGATGTAGATTGGCTTTGAAGACTATGTTTGGATTATCCCGGTTGTGGGAGTTTCATGACTATTATCTTTAATGTAACACTTTTAGTTTTTCTCTATTTAAGACACCTTGTGTTCTTTACTTTGAAGTCATACCCCGTAAATGCTATTCCGCTGCGCCATTTTTGGGGTGTGACAGATTGGTATTCAGAGCCCAGGTTATAGAGAATTAGGTGATTTAACCTAGACTATAACCTAGGAACCCATATAGTTGGCATGATAGGACTTACGTGTGCGGTTATGTGTTTATTTGCCTTGTAGGTAGTAGTGCCTAGTATTAGACCTTAGGAACCCCCTGAATTGAGTCAATTTATTTTCAAGCCCTTAAGTTTCTTAATTAACTTGCAGTTTAATTTCAAGACTGTTCTTGTTTGATTGGGTTGCGAAATTTATATGGCTGCAAGTTGATTAAATAATTTAAAGGATTGAAGGAATTGACTCAAGGATGGATTAGGTTGGAATGGCGTGAAGTGATGATGATAAGAAAATGTGGCATGATGCTATCCTAAAAACGCCTGGCCAACGTTTTTACGATAACATGATGCGGCATGGACTTATCAAATTCATGGATGGCCATATAGGAAGTTGAGAATAGTAGCACGTCACGTATATCGACCTACCCTACCACCTCCTACCTAACGTTTGTCAATGTCCTTCCTTATAGAAACATGCCTCCAAGAAGATCGGCACGAGTTAACCGAGGCGTTCCAGCCCAGAGGGGTGGAAGGACTGGTGGACGGGGAGGTAGAGGAGGAGGTCGCGGAACTGGAAACAACAACGACGCAAATCCCGACCTTTCCACCATCATCGCTCAACAACTACAGAACTTGCTTCCCACTATCCTTAATCAAGTAGGTGATCATATCAGCAACCCCGGGAATAACGCTAGTAGGAACGACAATGTGGAGAATGATAACGCCAACGACAACGGCGGAAATGGAAATAACAGTAATGGTGAGAAGGGGTGTTCATACAAAGAGTTTACGGCATGCAAACCAGTGGACTTTGATGGTAATGGAGGAGCGTTAGTGTACACCAGGTGGGTTGAGAAAATGGAAGCGGTAATGGACATAAGCGAGTGTGCAACACACCAGAAGGTGAAGTATGCTGCAAGCTCGTTGACAGGAAAGGCGCTAACTTGGTGGAATACGCAAATCCAGGCCAGAGGAAGAGAAGCTGCCATGGGAATGAGTTGGAATGACTTCAAGGAACTTTTAAAGGAAGAGTATTGCCCAAGCAACGAAATGCAGAAGCTAGAGCATGAGTTCTACAATCATGCTATGGTAGGTGCTGGACATGCGGCTTACACGGATCGTTTCCATGAGCTTGCTAGACTAGTACCTCATATGGTTACTCCTGAATCCAAGAGAATCGAAAGGTACATCTATGGTTTGGTTCCGGAGATTCGCGGGATGGTGAAAGCGACTGAGCCCCCTACCCTTCAGAGTGCGATACTGAAATCTGCAACTTTGACTGATGAAATGGGCAGGAAGGGAAAACTGTCTAAAAGTGGTGACAAGAGAAAGGCCGTAAGCGAGCCAAGTAACCAAGGAGGAGAAAAGAGTGATAACAAGAAATCAAAATGGGGAAAAGGATTTGTGGCAACTACTACTGCCAAGAAGGAGTATCAAGGTTTTCACCCTATGTGTGCTAAATGCAACTACCATCACCCAGAGACTAAGCCATGCCAAGTGGTATGCTTTAACTGTAATCGACCTGGTCATATGGCAAAGGATTGTAGGACAGTAGCTAAACAAGTGACACCAGTGAATGCTGTGAACCCGAGGGCTTGTTATGAATGTGGAAACCCGAATCATCTTCGGAATGTGTGTCCTAGGTTGATTGGGATACGAGGGCAAGTGCAGAACAACCAGAATCAGATTTTAGCAATTGGTGGAAACAACACAAACCGTGGTAACAATGGCAACCCAGCACGGGGTCGAGCATTTGTGATGAACGCTGAAGAAGGACGTCAGGACCCGAACATCGTGACGGGTACGTTCTCTTTAAACGACCACTATGCTACTGTGTTATTTGATTCTGGAGCCGATTATAGTTTCGTTTCTACTAAATTCATGCCCCTATTAAATATGGAACCCAGTAGACTAGGCTTTAGTTACGAAATTGAAATCGCAAGTGGTCAAAGGGTAGAAACCAATAAGATCGTTCGTGGGTGCAAACTAGAATTAGAAGGCTATACCTTTAGCATCGACTTAATACCATTCGGACACGGAAGCTTTGACGTGATTGTGGGAATGGACTGGTTATCCAAGCGTAAGGCTGAAATATTGTGCCATGAGAAGATGGTCCGAATACCACTACCAAACGGTGAGTTACTTAAGGTTTATGGAGAGCGACCTGAAGAAGAGGTGAAGCACCTCATGAACATGAAAGCGGAGAAGAAGAAACCGGAAGACATCCCAGTAGTTCGGGAATTTCCCGATGTGTTTCCTGAGGACTTATCCGGATTACCTCCTTCTCGAGAAGTTGAATTTCGCATAGACCTAATTCCTGGAGCAATGCCGGTCGCAAAATCTCCCTACCGATTGGCACCCACTGAGATGGAGGAATTGTCTAATCAACTCAAGGAACTTCAAGACAAAGGTTTTATTCGACCTAGTTCTTCGCCATGGGGAGCACCGGTACTATTCGTCAAAAAGAAGGATGGTTCATTTAGGATGTGCATCGACTACCGGGAATTGAACAAACTAACCATTAAGAACCGCTACCCTCTCCCGAGAATTGATGACTTATTCGATCAACTGCAAGGCTCGCGATACTTCTCCAAGATAGATCTTCGATCCGGTTACCACCAACTAAGAGTGCACGAAGATGATATCCCAAAAACCGCATTTAGAACTCGATATGGTCATTTTGAGTTTACGGTTATGCCTTTCGGACTGACGAATGCGCCTGCAGTTTTCATGGACCTAATGAACCGGGTATGCAGACCATACCTAGATAAATTTGTTATCGTATTTATCGATGACATTTTGATCTATTCCAAGACGAAGGAGGACCATGAAATGCATCTGAAGTTAATCCTAGAGTTGCTCAAGAAGGAGAAGTTGTACGCTAAGTTTTCAAAGTGTGAATTCTGGCTACAAGAAGTCCAATTCCTTGGACATGTAGTTAACAAAGATGGTATCCATGTGGATCCTAGCAAGATCGAAGCAGTGAAGAATTGGGAAGCCCCTAAATCCCCAACAGAAGTTCGATCATTCTTAGGACTGGCAGGTTACTACCGACGATTCATCGCAAACTTCTCCAAAATTGCCAAACCTCTTACCTTGCTGACTCAAAAGAATAAGAAGTACGAATGGGGCAAAGAACAAGAAGAATCATTTCAAACCTTGAAGAACAATTTGTGTAATGTTCCAATTCTGGCTCTCCCCGATGGACCAGAAGATTTCGTAGTGTACTGTGACGCGTCATGTCAAGGTCTTGGGTGCGTATTAATGCAAAGGGGAAAAGTGATTGCATATGCATCCCGACAGCTGAAGATTCACGAGAAAAACTATACCACCCATGATCTGGAGCTAGGTGCTGTAGTATTCGCTCTCAAGATATGGAGACATTACTTGTATGGGACGAAAAGTATTATCTATACTGACCACAAGAGTCTCCAACATATCTTCAACCAGAAAGAGTTGAATATGCGCCAGAGGAGGTGGATTGAACTATTCAGCGACTATGACTGTGAGATTCGTTACCACCCAGGTAAGGCGAACGTAGTAGCTGACGCTTTGAGTAGGAAGGAAAGGCTCAAGCCGAGGAAAGTAAAAGCAATGAGTATAACCATAAAGTCGGGTATCAAGGATAAGATACTAGCGGCTCAGAGGGAAGCGTCTAAGGATATGGACGCACCCACAGAGAAATTACGAGGCCTAAATAGTCAATTGGAGAAAAAGGAAGACGGTGGACTATACTTTGTAGACCGAATTTGGGTACCATTAAGTGGTGACGTGAGAACCCTAATCATGATCGAAGCACATACGACGAGGTACTCCGTTCACCCAGGAGCAGACAAGATGTACTATGACCTTAGAGAATTGTATTGGTGGCCTGGAATGAAGAAAGACATAGCTGTCTACGTCAGCAAGTGTTTGACTTGCTCGAAGGTGAAGGCTGAACACCAGAAACCATCTGGTTTGTTGCAGCAACCAGAGATTCCTGAATGGAAGTGGGAAAGAATAACTATGGACTTCATTACAAAGTTGCCTAGGACTAGTAGTGGGCACGATTCGATCTGGGTTATCGTAGACCGATTGACGAAGTCTGCACATTTTCTACCAATCCGAGAGGATTACAAAATGGACAAATTGGCTAGAATTTACATAAATGAAATAGTAGCAAGACATGGTGTCCCTATATCGATCATATCTGATCGAGATAGCCGTTTCACATCCAACTTTTGGCAAGCGTTGCAGAAGTCACTAGGAACACACTTAGATATGAGTACGGCTTATCACCCTCAGACCGACGGTCAGAGTGAGCGTACTATACAAACACTAGAAGATATGCTTAGGGCGTGTGCCATCGATTTTGGAGGGAATTGGGATACTCACCTTCCATTAGCTGAGTTCTCCTATAATAATAGTTACCATGCTAGCATAAACATGGCACCTTTCAAATCCCTTTACGGGCGGAAGTGTCGCTCACCTATTTCTTGGGCAGAAGCCGGAGAAAGTCAAATGATAGGACCTGAAATAGTGTTAGAGACCACTGAGAAGATCATTCAAATCAAGGATAGGCTCAAGGTTGCACGTGACCGTCAGAAGAGCTATGCCGATAACAGAAGAAGACCCCTAGAATTTAGTGTTGGTGATCATGTGTTGCTCAAAGTTTCACCTTGGAAAGGTGTTGTGCGATTTGGAAAGAAGGGCAAGTTAGCACCCAGGTACGTAGGACCTTTTGAAATCACTGAGAGAATTGGACCGGTAGCTTACCGACTACGACTACCTCAAGAGCTGAGTGCCGTTCATGATACGTTTCACGTGTCGAACCTCAAGAAGTGTCTTGCTGATAAGGCCTTACACGTACCATTGGAAGAAATCCAAATAGACCCTAAGTTACATTTTGTAGAGAAGCCGGTTGAAATTTTAGAGCGTGAGATCAAGAAGTTGAAGCGTAGCAAGATACCATTAGTTAAGGTGCGTTGGGACTCAAAGCGTGGACCTGAGTTTACTTGGGAACGAGAGGATCAGATGAGACTTAAGTACCCACACCTGTTTGACAATAGTACAAGCTAAATTTTGAGGACAAAATTCTATTAACAAGGGTAGACTATAACAACCCGTACTTTTCCAGGTCCTTGCTCAACCTCAAACTCAAATTCTATTCTATTTTGGAAGATTTCACATTCACCATTTCGTATAATTATTTAGTTGAATCGCGAAACAATATTTAATGGACAACGAGTTCGGACCAAAATTTAGTCTATCTATAATTAGCATATTAGTAACATTGTGCGCACATTTTATTATTCACTTGCACATGATATTACAACATTTATGTGGTTACGTAAACGTACATTATTAAATTTTGGTGCATACAAAATATACCCAATACTCTTAATAATTAATTTAGTATATTACTATACTTAATAAACTACTACAAAAATACCAAAGTTATTTCCTTACACTTTATATAATTCTTTTATTACAACCACTTAAACATATATAACTAACTTTAATAATATAAGTACTATCCAATACCCATTTTTAATACTCAATACATTTACAAAATACATAATACATAAAAATTACAAAGTTTCTTCTACATTGCTCCCTAGTGCCGCCCCCCTCCCATTGGAATAAGTAAAGCTAGAACTTATTTATTCAAGTAGCCATGCTTTATTTTCAAATATTTGACTTGGACTTTGTAAACTTTAAGACATGAATCAAATTCATTGGACAATATGCTAGATAAGGAGACCACACATGCTTACTCCCCTCTCTTTCCTTTTGTCGGCTGAAAATGAGCTCAAGCAAGAAATCCCTTTTTAATATTTTATCTCTAGCCTAACACTAGCTTAATTACTAGGTGAATACTATATTAAGAAAACAATGCATCGAATATTGTGTTCTCCCTTTGTGCTGACAAACAAGACCAAGCACCACCCTCTTAGATTTTTTTAATGAGCCTAAGCCTAGATTTACATTTATATTGGTCATGCTCTATTACTTAATAACAATATAAAGAAGAATGCATGCTCTATTTCTTGTCTCCTTTGTGTTGTCAACGTCTAACACAACCATATAAGCATGCTCATCATTTTTTTATTACACCTAGAGTTTTAGAGTCATTTTATATTCAAAACCCCATACCATGATTCAATTATAAATAAAGACTTGGCTCATTTTACTCAATCACAAAATATACTAGCAATCAAAATTCCTTGTGTTTACTACTTGTGATTTCAGCAGTAGGCAAAGAAAAAGGGAGAAGTTGGGTTTTCACTTAAATATACAACTTAATTAAGAGCTTATTTGGGTAAACTTTGGGTTATATTGTGCTCTACTTCACCACACCTCATCTTTATTTTTAAGTAAGTACAAAACATTCCTCATAATTCTATACAACTCATTATGTCTTACTTAAATTTACAAGTGTTTATTTCATTTATTTCATACAAAGATATCACCAATAACATGTTTGCACACTTTTAATTGTTAAAAACGATTCATTATATTTTTAACAACATATAATCTTACAAATATTGTGTACTTAATTATTTCATCATTCTATCTAACTTATGTGTCGAAACTATAGTTTATAAAAAAATAAACTAGTAAATATGTTAAATAAATGTTTTAGCATTTTATGTATACTTTATAGGCGAGTCGGAAGTTTCTTTTCAAAATACTTAATAATGAAGTAAATACAATTTAATTACGAGATATACTTGATAAATATTTTAAAATGTATACTACAGCTATTAGTAGCAAACTTCGACGTAACTATATTTTAACCTTTAAACCTTTATGCAAACATGTACGGGTGATATAACATTTTATAAAATTGCATACACAACGTTTTTGTCGAACCTAAGTCATACCATTACTTTAGGTTGCGGTTAAAGTAGCGCGCCTCGAATTGCGTGCACACAATTGATTTCATCGTCTTACTCTGTTGAGGTGAGTTTCTCGTAGCCCCACTTTTAACATGTTTTCCTTGGGGGAAATGGTACTCAAATGATATTTTAAACTGTTTTCATGCTGTGATTTACGGTTTTACTTGATTTTGGACATATATGTGATATGATGCGATTATATGCTGTAACAATATCTTGCTTGTGTGTACATAACTGCGTAACTGTTAACCCTCTGCGGAGGGCCTACGTGATGATAGATCTATCGGGGTAGCTCCCCACATGGTTTTGGACATATGGACATATTGGGCTCAGTTGACGCGATACTGGTTGTTTTGTGACTAAGTGCATGTATATTGTCATCATTTTCACTATTGTCCTACAATATATTATTCACAGCTTCGTGGTTTAACTCTCAAACCTACGAGCTCACCAACTTTATGTTGACGTTTTCGAGTAACCATTTCAGGTGTTAACAATGAAGTTCCACTAGGAGGTTGAGTATTGGCCTGGCTTAGCAAGACTTAAATAAAGATCCTCCCGGGTTGTATCCGTGGAGTTGGACTAGGTTATTTTCTTATGATGTAGATTGGCTTTGAAGACTATGTTTGGATTATCCCGGTTGTGGGAGTTTCATGACTATTATCTTTAATGTAACACTTTTAGTTTTTCTCTATTTAAGACACCTTGTGTTCTTTACTTTGAAGTCATACCCCGTAAATGTTATTCCGCTGCGCCATTTTTGGGGTGTGACAACACCTAATCTCAAGGAGAACTACTCCTTGTTACAACACCATCAAGGATATCACCATCCTTGTAAATAAACAAATATTTATATGTATAACGATGCACCTCATCGATTATACGACCAAGGCATTCTTCCCAAATGCTACTTGATTTGATTCTTCGGCATCCTTCACTAATGCCTTTGACACAACGCTTGGCACCCTTCACTAATGCCTTCGTCTTGACACCTTTAGCATTCTTCACTAAATGCTGTGACATGGATGATGAGCGCTTTTCACTAATGCTTTCATCTTGACACTTTCGGCATTCTTCACTAATACTTGTAACCCAACATCTATGGAGAAAGGTAGAACTATCAACAAGAGAACCTTCGTTGTCTTGATGATGACGAAGCATTGCAACTCATGGACTTGAGCTTGCACGTCTTCAAGAAGTGGTGATCTTTCCTTTAAGAGGAACCTAGAAGATCACACAAAAACAAAAGACAAACTACATAGATGTAACACCCCCAAATTTTGTTTAGCGAAAGCATACGTGTTATTCGGGAGCGTTACGGGATTGGTGAATCATAACACAAGTAATAAAGAACGGAATACATACTCCGTTTGATTTCATAAAATAGATTTAAAACATTGTCTTACAACATAGTTTAAATAAATGGACACATCCCATTAGTTTTAGTGGTCCCAATGTAAAAACATCATTTTTGTGTAAAAACACTTCTTTAATACTACTACGACCATACATCCGCATCTTGCCTTGCCTTCATGAATATAACTTAAATACCTGAGAAAAATATGCTAAAAAGGTCAGCTAAAAGCTGGTGAGTTCATAGGTTTAAGTTAAAATAGTAAGCTTGGACCATCAGCAAAGGCATATAATCATTACAACGAATATAATGATATATGTATGAATGTCTATTACGTTAGCTCTAAGTTCATGCAACCGATACTACGACAGTTTCTGTATGCTAAAAGATGTCATACAATATAGGGGCCCATAGCAAGTGTTTTGTCCCTCAACACTTGATTTCGACATGGTATACGTTTCGCCTTGGCCTAAGCATGGCCAACCAAACGGAGGAGTCACCCTCAATAGATCTATTTATAACATTCGCGTTTCCCAATAGGGAATTGACGGTTCATGAAAAAGGGCATTCTCTAGGGACATAAGGGCTTAGGCTAAACCACGTAATAGTAATCATGTAATAGTTTTGGTCCATAAAAGGTTTTACATATTTCTCACCAAAAAATGTATAAAACAGTTTATCAAGTAAAAGTAGGGCTATGAAACTCACTTTAGCAAATGTGCAATCCAAATGTGGGATTAGTGATTGTTGTGAAGCGGCACCGACACGCAACCTAGATAAGGAGGGAATGTTTTAGTTCATTATTTTAAGTATTGTTTACTCAAAATAGTTTAATTGTATTAAAGCTAAACTTTAGCTTGTAATAGTTATAAAAATGATTTTTACTAGTACGTATACGAAATATATATATACTTTTCTTGTTGACATTAATATGGTTTTTATCTCCAAAGTTTGATATGAAAAAATATTTATAGCATTCCACTAGTAAGTATATAAATGTATATATACTCATTTAAGTTGACACAAAATGGTATTGTCAAAACTAATATTAGTTTGTTTATTTTCTAATTGCATTTAGAAAATATTTAAGTTAAAGTTGAACATTCTCAAGTTTATTAGTTTACAAAATGATTTAGTGTTCCTCATTTATTTATCAAGTTTGTTCTTAATACATATAGTTCTCAACTAGAGATTTACTTGACATATATATATATATATATATATATATATATATATATATATATATATATATATATATATATATATATATATATATATATATATGTCCATACATTGACGTTTAAGCTTTGACGGGGGCCTCATTATGTGAATCATGTTCTTAAGCGCTTGTTGTCTTGTATATATATATAAGTATATCAACCTTGCACTTGGTCACTTGTTAATTCGTATGTGTATATATATCTAATGCCGAAGATTTTAAATACGTGACAAATGAGCTTGGTTTTATAATTTATTTCCGGTTTACATTTCGAATTCTAGTGAGAACTCATCCAACTGTTTTTAACGAGTAGTAATTATTGCAAATGGGCTGTGGCCCGAAAAGATTGGATATAATGTTGGGCCTGGGCTCGAAGTAGTGTGCAAATGAGAGAAAGGCTTTGGCCCAAGAATGAAGTGGAAATTCTCTTGGACTCATTTCTGAGTTGCGGCCCAATACCAAAACAGGAAGCAGGTTAGTAAAAATTTTGTTTTCGACATTACATACTGATGAGTGTCTAAATACTCATCATTTTTGTATTATCTAGACTGCAAAAACATCTGAAAACACTCTTAAACGCATCAAAATGATGAAAATATCACAAACAAGTGTTTTATGTGTTTTAAATGCAAAAACATCAAAATCTGGTGAAAAACGTATCAAATTTGCATAATTGGCAGTTTTAGTCCCCCAAGTTTCAAAAATTGTCAAAACTAGTCCCTAAATGTTTAAAATGAATGAAAAGTCAACTTAAGTCCTTGGGAAATCAAAAATATTCACAAATGATCCCTGGATGAAAGTTTACACATATTGGCAATTTTTACCCCTCAAGTATCAAAATTGGCAAACTTAGTCCCTGGGTATTCAAAATAGAATTTTATCACAAATTACCCTTGTACTATTCATAAAATACAATTTGGAACAATTTTGATAAACTTTTGAAAATTTACAACTTTAGTCCCTCAATATCCAAATTTACATAAAAGGTCCTTGGATACTTTAAAATGGAAAATTATATTTATAGTCCTTGTACTAATGATACTTGGAATGATTGATCCTTGGAAAAACTTTGGAAACTTGTCAAATTCGGACCTTTACTTTGTAAAAATTACAAGTTTGGTCCCTTGTGATAACTAAACCAAACGGATCCTTTTATTAATAAACCCACAAACCAAGTCCAACCCAACCCAATATATATAACCCGGCCCAAAAATTTAAAACAGAGAAACGCGCGTCTACTGTTCACCATCTTCCTCTCCACCTGTATCCACTCACCTCCCTCCACCTGCTCACTACCACCTGTCCACTACCTTTCCAGCTCCTTACCCACTTCACACCCTGTCCCCCTCCACCTCCATATCCTCCCAAACTGCATTAATTGCAGAAAACCACCCAAAGACTTTTTGGCGCCAAAAGTAAAATTGATGGCTGGGATCATTTTGACTCATCCAATGGTGGTGGGATAAACTCAGAAGCAAGTGGGGAGGCCTCAGAGTCTCTATAAAGAAGAAAAGGAGCTGAGAAGAAAGAGTAGTTAGTTTTAGAGTAGAGTAGATTGTCGTTTTAGTGTAATTTCATTTTCTAGTGTAATTTTAAGCTTCCAAGTTCTTTGTTTAAGTTATTTCAGTGTACATGAACCTTTTTCAATAAGCAATTTCAGTTCTAAGTCTTCTTTTTTATTTATGCAAAATCTTACTTATGTTCAAAATCTCAATGTGCTCTAATGATGTTTGTATCTGTTAATAAGGACTGATAAGCCAACATAAGCTCCTCATAAAGCTTGTTTAAGCTTTTAGAAACCTTTAAAATTAGTCTAATATCAAAAAGGGAAAATTACCAAAAATTACCAAGAAAATAGTTAAAAATAAAAATCATGGAGAATGATCAAGAAGCTGAAGCAGAGCTGGTGTTTGGATTAATTCTGGTTTAGAGCTTAGTGGTAAGCATATAGGTGTGATACTCAGTTCTTGGTTCTCAGATTTTGGCCTTAACTCAAGTTGTAAGCTTATCTCTTGATTTTTGCCATTCACTATTTTAGTTCTTAAATTAGTATAAATTCTCTTGATTCATGCTTAGTTGATGTTTGTTAGTAATATTATAACTTAAAATTAGTAGGTTGTTAGTTGAAAATCTTAGTTGATAATAATTTTAGTTAGACAGTCAAAATTAGCTTAGTAGTGATTCATAGTTATAAGTTGTTGTTTACTGTGTAATTGTGTTTATCTGATCTTAGTTCATCATAATCAAGTGATTGGAATCAGTTTCATGTTGTAATTTTTGGATTTGTAGCACTAATCATATAAACTGCCTTGCTAAGGTGTGTTTGGATCAAGCTGCTTATCTGAGTTCTTGCATGTTATTGTCCTTGATTCTTGTTACTGCATGTTTATTTAGTTCAATAGAGTTCATAATAGTCATAATAAATAGGTCTCATTAGTATAAAAGTCAAAATAGAACTCAATCTAGTCTAATCTGTTAACTGTTAGTGTAATAAGTCTCATATTCCACATATTAGCTTAGAATCTGATAACCTAGCTTAATTTCATCTTAGTATAGCTTAATATAACACATTCAATCAGTAAAATCAATCCTAAGTTCAATTAAGTCAAACTGTTTTGTAACTTAAAAAGTCAACATGGTCCCCTGTGCACAGGTTTGACACCCACTTTCACAAGCTTGCATAAGCTTGTTTATTGAGTGTTGGTCTGAGTATTTTGGTTGTTTGTGATGCCCATGTGGCTAGTTATCTGAACTAAGTGCTTATTTGTCCTTAATTGCTTATCTGTACTGCTTATATTGCTTTAACTTGTGCTATCAAAATAACCTAATCACTGAGCATTCAGTATAAATAAGCAACTTCTCAAGCTAATCATAAGCTCATCACTGAGCTTTAGCTTGTGATCTTTGGCTCATTAAGAAGCTAAGCAGTTCATTTTCACATTTCAAGCTTTAATTTTCATTCACAAGTCCTTTTACTAGGGCTGCATCTCAGCTTAAGCTTGTTCATTCACTCAGTTCACTGAGTGACTCAGTCAACCCACCCAACTTCATAAGCCCTGCAAAAGCTACCCAGTGGTCCCCATTGGTCAAGCTTTGGCATTTTGGAATCCTTACCAGCCCCACTTAGTACTTCAGCATTCAATAAGTTCTTTAGAGCTTATTTCATAAGCTAAATTTGTCCACTTTGGTTGCCTGTCTAGGGTGTTTGGATCTCAGTTTTATTGGAAGTGCTTATAAGCTTATAACAAGCTTATTAGCCAAATCCAGTGAACACACTTGTTCATATCTGTTAATATACCATATATACATAGTAATTATCCTTTTGTTTTCTTTCTTAAGCTTGTTTTAAAGCTTGTAATAAGCTTTCAAGCTTATTTCACTCACTCATATAACTGAGTGAATCAGTTTGGACCCCTCACTTCACAAGCTCTTTCTGAGCTCATCAGTGGGTCCCATACCCTCAATCTTGGTTCTTCCAACCCCCCTCCTACCAGGCTTGAACCATTGACCCTTTGTTTGGCCTAGATCATAGTGGACCCCACTTGGTTTTACCTCACAAGGTTGTCCCATTTTCTGTCTCAGAATCCAATAAGCAAAGTGCTTATTTGTGTTCTGTGGCTTATTCAAGCTACTTATTTGGTTGAATCTTGTTAAATACTATATAAGTAACTTATTGGAACCAGAATCTACCCTAGTGAACTCCACATAAGCTCATTTGAGCTTATTTCCTTCTAAGTCAACACAAAAGTCAAAACTGTTGAGAAACATAAGCTTATTCAGAGCTTATTAGAGGTTTTTGTAAAAAGTCTTAGTTGTAAAAAGTGCTTATTTTATTGTGTTTAATAATTTTGCAAAAAGAAAAATCAAAAATAAAATAAAGTGCAAAAAGGTTGTGTGTTAGATTCGAACCTAGGTTCCATTGGTGACAAGTTCACCGCATAACCCACCTAGGCTAGCTCACTTATCAGTTATCCTTTGCACATTCTATTTCTTATAGTGGTAAACATTCTAGCTTATTTAAATAAGCTTATACGAACTAATTAGCTTATTTGTAGCTTATTTAAGCCAGCTTTTTCCTCTTTTGCAATTTTCTTATCTTTATATTATTAATAAGTATTTTATAAAAAAGTTTAAGATTTTTCCATCATTGTTTAGTATTTTTCCTTATTTAAACTAGTTTTTAGGCATTTTTAAATAGCTTTTAATACAAATAAATCAGAAAAAGCTTAAAAAAAAATATGTTTTCAATTTTCTTAGATTAAGATAAATATAAAAGTCATAAAAAGTATTTTTCCATAATTTTCTTGGTTTAAATAGTATTTTTTAGCATTTTAATTAGTTTTAAATAGTTTTAAATTAATAATAAATACATAAAAAGTATAAAAAATATATTTTCAGTTTTAAAATAAGTTTTATCATATTTTAGATTTTTCTAAGTTTTAATTTCATTTTTCTAGGTTAATTTTGTATTTTCTTATATTTTAGTGCATTTTAAATACTTAATAAATAGTTTTTAATTAATAATAATTAATTAAATAGTTGTAAAAATAAATTTCTTTTTCTAATAATTTTCTTTTATTATTAGGATTGTAAAAATGTCATTTTCATATTTATAGGCCTTTTATTTCTTAAAACTCACGTTTTATTTTGTACGTTTACGTAATTTTATTTAAACGTACGTTTTAGGTTTTAAACGTTCATCATTTTAAAAATAGTGATAGCGTTTATTTAATATATTTTAACTTTTTAATTTCCTTTAATTTGCATTTAAGTCGCTGTAATTTATTAATCTTTTCTTTAGGTAATTATCCATCAAAAACCTTCATGATCACTATCCTTAGTGATCATTCTATCATCTGAAGTTGTTTAAACACCAATTCATCCTCCGTGGGACTTAACGACCCAGGAATCCCCTATATTCCTCTGATCTTCATTGTATTAGTGTTTGAGCTGTTTTAAGTTTGTTACAGTTGGCCATTCACAAGTGGTTAGCTTGAGTTATAAAACTTGACGGTTTAGCACCAATCAAATTTTGGCGCCGCTGCCGGGGAGGCTGTAAGCGTGTTTTAAGCATTTCCAGACCCGTACTTGCACATATACCACATTTTTGTAAAAAGTTTTTCAAAATCAAAAAGTTCATTAACACTTTTTCTAAAGTGTTAACAACACCAAAAATATTTTCATCCTTTGTTTTTACAAAATGTTTATCCAAAAAATCCAAAAATATTCATCTTTATCCTCTTACCCTTTTTGATTCTTTATTCCTTTACCCTCTATCCATTTGATTCTAACTTCTTCTATTCTCATGGAATCTCTCGACTACGACGAAATCTGGAACGAAGTTGAAAAACTTCCTATTTTATCACAAATGTCAAGAATTCGTGTTGTTCGTGATGATCTATTGATTCTGCGTAGGGAAATGGAACGAGAAACCGGGGTGACAAAGGACCAGGTACTTCCCTTTTATAATGGAGGTGCTAAATACGTCCAACCTACGGTTATCCAAAAATCTAACCCCTCAATTGCTCTTAAGCCGTCTAAAATTGATCCTACACTTTCACGATTTACGGTTAAAAGCAAACATGCAGAATTTAAACCGGTAACTAGTAAGAATGACTTGCCTAATCTTCACGTTTCTCAAGAACCAGAACCAGAGACCATAACGGAAGTGGTGAAAATTGCTAGTTCTCAGAGCACACCACTTGTCCCACCTCCGAATTTTTCAAAATGTTCTTCGAGTCTTAATAGTCATTCAGATCACCATGTTGGTTTTGTTGATTCTTTGAATGAACTGATTCCTTCTCATAACTTTCAAATAGAATCATTTATTCCTTGTGTCGGTTGTGGTGAGCCTCTTTATGGTTCACCATGTAGCTGGTGTACGTGTACAATGTGGTAATGATATTCGTAACGGGAGTTGTTTGTTTTGTGGTTCGAGGAATTCATTTGATTATGATCCTAATCCGAACTCATTTAACGACCCCTCAAATTTTTCTAATTACCCACCATAGCCCGACTTATCTTCATATAATCAACAATACTGCTGTGAATTTTGTGGAGGTCCTCACCAAGGATTTGAGTGTCAACCCGGAAACACGTTTGTCTATGAACAGTTTTCCAGTGATGCTCAGAACTTTGGCTATGACCAATATCCATATGATTCACCAATTCAGGCTCAACAGTTTTACTGTTGTGAGAACTGTGGAGGTCCCCATTTCAGCTCTGATTGTCAAACAAGGAATCCATTTCCTTGTAACAATTACGACTATCCATATCACGACCAACCTCCACAGTGCCAAATAACTCAAACTCCTCAGCAAGCCCAACAAGACACTTATCTAGAGCTTCTGGAGTCAGTAAAAAGAACTGAGGAGTTGAGTAAGACAGCATTTCATAATGTTCCCAGTTTTTCTTGTGTATATTGTGGGGGTCCTCATGATGATTATCAATGTCAACCTTCCGGTTTTGACAAATCTCCACTCCCATAATGTACTGTCATTCAAAATTCACATGAGAAATCCATGGAAGAATTGCTAGCTGAAGAGCAGGCTGTTAAGATAAATTCCCAAATTGCTTTTGAAAAGTCTATTAAGGAATTAATTGCAAAAGAAAAAGCAGCCAGATCTAGCTCTCAATTTTGTTTTATTCCTGATGACAGTGATGATGAGGATACATTTGAAGATTCATCAAGTTCATTAGTGGATATCCCAGCAGTTGAGATTCATTCTCAAGCAACTGCTATCACACCCAAAGCTCCCACTCACTCTCTGAACATGGGGGACGAGCATCTTGACAATGTTCCTGAAAAGGAATCGGACGAATTCATAAAGTCTAGTGTTGAGGACCTTGTCCCAATCTCGAGAGAGTCACAGGGAATTCTTGACCATGTGTGTGATATCCCTACCCCTCTTGTCTTCCAAAATGATCATATTGAGATGTTCTCTGATTCTGATGAGGACTATTCTTTATCTTGTGGAGACATAAGTTATGTGGGTGAATTACCTTCTGAGCCTGTCAGCTTAGGAGAAGAGAATGATGAAGAAATAATCCAAGACGAAGCTCTTCCTTTTACTTTATTGAATGTTAATCTTCTCGTTTCTAGAATCGAGGCTTTTAATGAAAAGCCTACTTCATATCCTATCCCCTTTGAGGATAGTGAACTTTTGTTCAATGATTCTATTCCCGAATTGCAAACGTTCCATTTTGATCATATGGGAGAGAAGATTAGTGGTATTACCACTTCTCATTCTCATAATTCTCTCCCCGATTATGAATCATTCACTTTTGAGGAGTTTCCAAGTGAACTCAGTCAAATCAATCCTGAATATGAATCATTTTCCTTTGAGGAGTTCTCCTGTGAACTCACTCATATCATATCTCTACCGGAGTATGATAACTTCTATTTTGATCTAGACACACCCGGGATATGTCTAGACCAATTGAGCTTAATTGATAAGATTCATGAAACTATGAATTCTTCTGATGATGATGAGTTAGTCATGATTTTTATCATGACTTTCTTTCTCTTCTTCACCTATCCCGTAGCGTCTCCTGTTCTTCACTCCTTCGGGAATGAAGACATTATCTTTGACCCCGGCATTTTCATTTATCATTTATGAGCCGGTTCTATGTATATCTCATCGGTGTGGAACTTTCACGTACTTCAATGTTTATACAAACATCTTGAATGATAGTCCGATGGAGATTGTCTCTTCCACTTACTTCCCCATGAACAAATTAATTCGGGGTCGAGTCAAGCTAGCGACTCGGTAATCAAAAATAGTAGTTAAACATGGGTTTTCACCCGTGTGTACCACCTTAGTGTGGGGGAGATGCCTCACATGTTGTATATAGATCTAAAAAATGAATGAAAATTGTAAATATTAAAAAAGAGAATAATTGTTGTGTTTCTACACTTAGCTAATAATGTTATCTTTTTACGTTCTAAGTTTCGGCATAACAGCCGGTACTTTGAATATTGAGGGCAATATTCATTTCTAAGTGTGGGGGGGAAATTCTGGCGAATTTGATCATAAATGTACCCTTTTAGTCCCTTTTTCCCCCAAAATGGCCAAATTTTAAAATTTTTTATTTAGTGGAAGTACTATGTACTAAACACAACAAATGGTAATTAGTCCACCATGTCTAACCCACATAAGGATTGGCTAATCCAGGAGCAAACGGCTCTTGGTAAAGATTTATCAAATCCGTTTATGGCTTGCAATTTGCCCAAAATTGTATGGTGTTCAACTCACCATATCTTTAAACTAGTGAATAGTTGGCTAGCCCGCAAGTTTATGGCTTGTGGTAAAGGCAGTGGAAAATCCATAATTGGTAATCGGCTCACCAAAGATAATATTGATAATTTATCTAAGAGTTGGCTAGTCCAGAAGCAAACGACTTCTGGTAAAGACAAATCAAATCCGTTGAAAGCTGGTGATTTGCTCAAAATCACATGGTTATCGGTGTACCATGGTTCTTACTTGAACTGAAACATTTGGCTACTCCAGAAGTAATGGCTTTTGGTAAAGAGATAAAATCCATTAATTTTTCATAAATCATTGCTAGGGACTAGCAATATCTTAGTGTGGGGGATTGATGAGTGTCTAAATACTCATCATTTTTGTATTATCTAGACTGCAAAAACATCTGAAAACACTCTTAAACGCATCAAAATGATGAAAATATCACAAACAAGTGTTTTATGTGTTTTAAATGCAAAAACATCAAAATCTGGTGAAAAACGTATCAAATTTGCATAATTGGCAGTTTTAGTCCCCCAAGTTTCAAAAATTGTCAAAACTAGTCCCTAAATGTTTAAAATGAATGAAAAGTCAACTTAATTCCTTGGGAAATCAAAAATATTCACAAATGATCCCTGGATGAAAGTTTACATATATTGGCAATTTTTACCCCTCAAGTATCAAAATTGGCAAACTTAGTCCCTGGGTATTCAAAATAGAATTTTATCACAAATTACCCTTGTACTATTCATAAAATACAATTTGGAACAATTTTGATAAACTTTTGGAAATTTACAACTTTAGTCCCTCAATATCCAAATTTACATAAAAGGTCCTTGGATACTTTAAAATGGAAAATTATATTTATAGTCCTTGTACTAATGATACTTGGCATGATTGATCCTTGGAAAAACTTTGGAAACTTGTCAAATTCGGACCTTTACTTTGTAAAAATTACAAGTTTGGTCCCTTGTGATAACTAAACCAAACGGATCCTTTTATTAATAAACCCACAAACCAAGTCCAACCCAACCCAATATATATAACCCGGCCCAAAAATTTAAAACAGAGAAACGCGCGTCTACTGTTCACCATCTTCCTCTCCACCTGTATCCACTCACCTCCCTTCACCTGCTCACTACCACCTGTCCACTACCTTTCCAGCTCCTTACCCACTTCACACCCTGTCCCCCTCCACCTCCATATCCTCCCAAACTGCATTAATTGCAGAAAACCACCCAAAGACTTTTTGGCGCCAAAAGTAAAATTGATGGCTGGGATCATTTTGACTCATCCAATGGTGGTGGGATAAACTCAGAAGCAAGTGGGGAGGCCTCAGAGTCTCTATAAAGAAGAAAAGGAGCTGAGAAGAAAGAGTAGTTAGTTTTAGAGTAGAGTAGATTGTCGTTTTAGTGTAATTTCATTTTCTAGTGTAATTTTAAGCTTCCAAGTTCTTTGTTTAAGTTATTTCAGTGTACATGAACCTTTTTCAATAAGCAATTTCAGTTCTAAGTCTTCTTTTTTATTTATGCAAAATCTTACTTATGTTCAAAATCTCAATGTGCTCTAATGATGTTTGTATCTGTTAATAAGGACTGATAAGCCAACATAAGCTCCTCATAAAGCTTGTTTAAGCTTTTAGAAACCTTTAAAATTAGTCTAATATCAAAAAGGGAAAATTACCAAAAATTACCAAGAAAATAGTTAAAAATAAAAATCATGGAGAATGATCAAGAAGCTGAAGCAGAGCTGGTGTTTGGATTAATTCTGGTTTAGAGCTTAGTGGTAAGCATATAGGTGTGATACTCAGTTCTTGGTTCTCAGATTTTGGCCTTAACTCAAGTTGTAAGCTTATCTCTTGATTTTTGCCATTCACTATTTTAGTTCTTAAATTAGTATAAATTCTCTTGATTCATGCTTAGTTGATGTTTGTTAGTAATATTATAACTTAAAATTAGTAGGTTGTTAGTTGAAAATCTTAGTTGATAATAATTTTAGTTAGACAGTCAAAATTAGCTTAGTAGTGATTCATAGTTATAAGTTGTTGTTTACTGTGTAATTGTGTTTATCTGATCTTAGTTCATCATAATCAAGTGATTGGAATCAGTTTCATGTTGTAATTTTTGGATTTGTAGCACTAATCATATAAACTGCCTTGCTAAGGTGTGTTTGGATCAAGCTGCTTATCTGAGTTCTTGCATGTTATTGTCCTTGATTCTTGTTACTGCATGTTTATTTAGTTCAATAGAGTTCATAATAGTCATAATAAATAGGTCTCATTAGTATAAAAGTCAAAATAGAACTCAATCTAGTCTAATCTGTTAACTGTTAGTGTAATAAGTCTCATATTCCACATATTAGCTTAGAATCTGATAACCTAGCTTAATTTCATCTTAGTATAGCTTAATATAACACATTCAATCAGTAAAATCAATCCTAAGTTCAATTAAGTCAAACTGTTTTGTAACTTAAAAAGTCAACATGGTCCCCTGTGCACAGGTTTGACACCCACTTTCACAAGCTTGCATAAGCTTGTTTATTGAGTGTTGGTCTGAGTATTTTGGTTGTTTGTGATGCCCATGTGGCTAGTTATCTGAACTAAGTGCTTATTTGTCCTTAATTGCTTATCTGTACTGCTTATATTGCTTTAACTTGTGCTATCAAAATAACCTAATCACTGAGCATTCAGTATAAATAAGCAACTTCTCAAGCTAATCATAAGCTCATCACTGAGCTTTAGCTTGTGATCTTTGGCTCATTAAGAAGCTAAGCAGTTCATTTTCACATTTCAAGCTTTAATTTTCATTCACAAGTCCTTTTACTAGGGCTGCATCTCAGCTTAAGCTTGTTCATTCACTCAGTTCACTGAGTGACTCAGTCAACCCACCCAACTTCATAAGCCCTGCAAAAGCTACCCAGTGGTCCCCATTGGTCAAGCTTTGGCATTTTGGAATCCTTACCAGCCCCACTTAGTACTTCAGCATTCAATAAGTTCTTTTGAGCTTATTTCATAAGCTAAATTTGTCCACTTTGGTTGCCTGTCTAGGGTGTTTGGATCTCAGTTTTATTGGAAGTGCTTATAAGCTTATAACAAGCTTATTAGCCAAATCCAGTGAACACACTTGTTCATATCTGTTAATATACCATATATACATAGTAATTATCCTTTTGTTTTCTTTCTTAAGCTTGTTTTAAAGCTTGTAATAAGCTTTCAAGCTTATTTCACTCACTCATATAACTGAGTGAATCAGTTTGGACCCCTCACTTCACAAGCTCTTTCTGAGCTCATCAGTGGGTCCCATACCCTCAATATTGGTTCTTCCAACCCCCTCCTACCAGGCTTGAACCATTGACCCTTTGTTTGGCCTAGATCATAGTGGACCCCACTTGGTTTTACCTCACAAGGTTGTCCCATTTTCTGTCTCAGAATCCAATAAGCAAAGTGCTTATTTGTGTTATGTGGCTTATTCAAGCTACTTATTTGGTTGAATCTTGTTAAATACTATATAAGTAACTTATTGGAACCAGAATCTACCCTAGTGAACTCCACATAAGCTCATTTGAGCTTATTTCCTTCTAAGTCAACACAAAAGTCAAAACTGTTGAGAAACATAAGCTTATTCAGAGCTTATTAGAGGTTTTTGTAAAAAGTCTTAGTTGTAAAAAGTGCTTATTTTATTGTGTTTAATAATTTTGCAAAAAGAAAAATCAAAAATAAAATAAAGTGCAAAAAGGTTGTGTGTTAGAATCGAACCTAGGTTCCATTGGTGACAAGTTCACCGCATAACCCACCTAGGCTAGCTCACTTATCAGTTATCCTTTGCACATTCTATTTCTTATAGTGGTAAACATTCTAGCTTATTTAAATAAGCTTATACGAACTAATTAGCTTATTTGTAGCTTATTTAAGCCAGCTTTTTCCTCTTTTGCAATTTTCTTATCTTTATATTATTAATAAGTATTTTATAAAACAGTTTCAGATTTTTCCATCATTGTTTAGTATTTTTCCTTATTTAAACTAGTTTTTAGGCATTTTTAAATAGCTTTTAATACAAATAAATCAGAAAAAGCTTAAAAAAAATGTGTTTTCAATTTTCTTAGATTAAGATAAATATAAAAGTCATAAAAAGTATTTTTCCATAATTTTCTTGGTTTAAATAGTATTTTTTAGCATTTTAATTAGTTTTAAATAGTTTTAAATTAATAATAAATACATAAAAAGTCTAAAAAATATATTTTCAGTTTTAAAATAAGTTTTATCATATTTTAGATTTTTCTAAGTTTTAATTTCATTTTTCTAGGTTAATTTTGTATTTTCTTATATTTTAGTGCATTTTAAATACTTAATAAATAGTTTTTAATTAATAATAATTAATTAAATAGTTGTAAAAATAATTTTCTTTTATTATTAGGATTGTAAAAATGTCATTTTCATATTTATAGGCCTTTTATTTCTTAAAACTCACGTTTTATTTTGTACGTTTACGTAATTTTATTTAAACGTACGTTTTAGGTTTTAAACGTTCATCATTTTAAAAATAGTGCTAGCGTTTATTTAATATATTTTAACTTTTTAATTTCCTTTAATTTGCATTTAAGTCGCTGTAATTTATTAATCTTTTCTTTAGGTAATTATCCATCAAAAACCTTCATGATCACTATCCTTAGTGATCATTCTATCATCTGAAGTTGTTTAAACACCAATTCATCCTCCGTGGGACTTAACGACCCAGGAATCCCCTATATTCCTCTGATCTTCATTGTATTAGTGTTTGAGCTGTTTTAAGTTTGTTACAGTTGGCCATTCACAAGTGGTTAGCTTGCGTAATTAAACTTGACGGTTTAGCACCAATCACATACACTTTAGCACTTTATTTCAAGTTCATTAGGTGTCTATCATGTTTAGTGTGAGCATTCTAGTTCGAGTTGTTGGTTTCGAACAAGGTTAGCTAACCTCGCAACTAGGAAGTGAGCAAGAGTGTAAATGAAACCTTGTACAAGTAGAGTACTACTTCAACTTGATCTCGATCTCGTCTACCCTTATGCATTTCGACACAAGCATGGACTACTCAATATGTTTGTAGTGACTAAGCCTATTCGACTAGAGCTCTCCTAGGCGTTCATATAAATTTAGACCCAAGGTTTACTTTTAAAAATTTAGTCACAAGCGAATGAAATCCTAGTAAGCTTTTCACGTTTACACAAGGTAGAAAATGAAGTTCGACATATTTTACAAGACATGAGGGTCGACTTAAAATGTGAGCTTCGACATGGGTCACTAGTAGGCTTCACATCTAATTCATATGCCTCATCTTGTTCCTTTATCTCGATAGAGAAAAGAAAACCAAACGGACTCTTGTGAACAAAAAGACTTCACGAGTTTCATGTTACTAAGGTTGTTTACTAGTACTAAGGTTACACTTGCATATACCCAATCTTTCTAGTTCTTGGTTTAATGGTTTCGACAAGACTCAAGGTTTATCATAACAATATTCAAAAGACTCTACTTCTACTTTTTCTTGTTTCAAGCTCTCGACAAAACCCATTACACATTCAAGGGATAATTTATTTTCAACATAGAAAATTAAAGGACATAAACACGATAAAGGTTTTATAACATCATTTAAGTACAAGATTTTAACTAAACCTCATAGCAACAACAAAGGAATATTACAACAAAGAAAACTCATAACCTCAACTTGAAGACGCCGCGTGAGTACGAGAATGAATACTTGGTTTCGGACCAAATGAGACTTGAATTAGCTTCTCCACACCTCCAATTTCAAAACCCCCAAATCAATTTTTGAAAACCCTAACTTGTGTAAACCCTAGTTTTTGGTAAAACTTGAAGAAAACTGAGTTTGGGGCCTTTGAAATCCGACTAGAGATATAGGAGTGGATTGAGGAGGAGTTTGGTTAACTTTCTTCTCTTTGCTCTTGGCTTGAAGCCAAATTCGGCTATCTTCCAAAAGTTAAGAACATCTTGGACCTTTGGCTTAAGCTAAATATGTAAAGATATGATTCCTTAGACGATTTTGCTTTGATTTATCTCTTGGATTCGTACGTGGGATTGCAAGGTATAAAAAAAAAGGATTTGTGAAATAAGAACTTTCATAGATATGGTAAGAGAGATGAGGAAGTGAAGGTTTAGACATGTTGGTTTATCTCCTTTTGGGAGATTCGGCCTAGGTGAATGCGCAGGGCTAGAGGAAGGAGATGGAGATATGATATCTTGATTTTCTCTGCTTTTGGATGTGTGTTTTGTCGTGTGTGAAGGAGAAAGACAAGAGGGTACATCAAATTTTTATAAAATCTTCTCTTGTAATTGTATTATGTGTATACAAATAAAAGTAAAATAAAGTAATGTAAGTAACAAAAATGAGGGTATATGTAATGTAGACTTTTAATTTATTTGTGTAAGTATATGTATGTAGGATAATTATTGTATAAAATGTATGCATATACATTATACCTATGTATGTTTGTACTCGAGTCTTATAAAAGTTATTGTTTAAGTGATAGTGTGTTAAATATTTTGTGTCCCGTGAAGTCATATTGTGGCCAAAGTATCATTGTTTGATAACTTTTAGGAGTAATATCTTATGGTTACGCTTCGGATATATTATTATTTTTGTAATGTTTTTCTTTACGGGTGTTTGTCATTTGTTTTATCAAGTCCTTATCATAGTGTCGGTACGCGTGCAGTGTCGGTCAGTAGGGAAAACGAGATAACCTCTCGTCTTACAATTTAAATCATAAGACAAAATGAAATATTCATAAAATGATATGAATGCAAGAATGGTGAAATCTTTATTGTATGCGAGTTATCTACTCAAATGATCAGGCAAAGCTTATGCATGCTTAATGAAGTTGGCTTAGTAATAATAAATTACTAATCATCAGTTAAATTTTAGTGAAAATTTACCGTGTGTCACATCCTCTCCGCCTTGGAAGAGAAAACCGTCCTCGGTTTTCAGTTAGGATTACTTGATGAAGTAAAGAAAAGGTGTGGGTATTTGCGCTTGAACTGGTCTTCACGCTCCCACGTGTATTCGGGACCTCTTTGAGAGTTTCAACGGACTTTGATGATCGGGATGCGGCTTTGCTTAAGCCGTTTGATTTCTCTATCCATAATTTCAATGGGTTCCTCGACAAAATTCAATCTTTCGTCAACTTGGATTTCTTCCAAAGGAATGGCAAGAGTTTCGTCGGAAAGGCATTTCTTTAAGTTGCACACGTGAAACACGTTGTGCACAGAGCTGAGTTCTTGTGGTAATTCAAGTCGGTATGCTACCGGTCCGATTCTCGCGAGAATTTTGAAAGGTCCAATATATCGAGGATTTAACTTTCCACGTTTTCCAAAACGGATCACGCCCTTCCACGGCGCAACTTTGAGCATAACTTTATCTCCCACTTGAAACTCAAGTGGTTTCCTCCTTTTATCCGCGTAGCTCTTTTGACGGTCACGAGCTGCTTGTAGTCGGTATTTGATTTGTACAATCTTCTCGGTAGTTTCTTGGATTAACTCCGGACCAGTAAGTTGACTTTCTCCAACTTCGGCCCAACACACAGGTGATCTACATTTCCGACCATAGAGTGCTTCATATGGTGCGGCTTTGATGCTTGTGTGATAGCTGTTATTGTAAGAAAACTCGGCTAATGGCAAGTGCTTATCCCAGCCATTTCCAAAGTCTATCACACATGCTCTTAGCATGTCCTCCAGTGTTTGGATTGTTCTTTCGCTTTGTCCATCAGTTTGAGGATGGTAAGCGGTGCTCATGTCGAGGTTAGACCCTAAAGCATCTTGAAGTGATTTCCAGAAGTTTGAGGTGAAACGGCTATCTCTGTCTGAAATGATGGAAATTGGTACACCATGGCGTGCGATGATTTCCTTCAGGTATAGTTGAGCAAGTTTTTCCATTCCATCACTTTCCTTCATTGGTAGGAAATGTGCTGACTTGGTGAGACGGTCAACTATTACCCAAATAGTGTCGTAGCCCTTAGAGGTTTTTGGTAACTTAGTGATAAAGTCCATTGTTATACGTTCCCATTTCCACTCGGGGATTTCGGGTTATACTAGTAGGCCTGAGGGTCTCTGATGTTCAGCTTTAACCTTTGAACAAGTTAAGCACCGGCTGACATATGTTGCAATGTCGGCTTTCATGTTGGGCCACCAGTACAATTTCTTCAAATCAAGGTACATTTTGTCGGATCCTGGGTGGATGGAGTATTTAGACTTGTGGGATTCATGCATAATAATGTCGCGAATTCCTCCGTAGAGTGGTATCCAACTTCGCTCTTTGAAACACAAAGTTCCATCCGACCTTTTCACGAATCCATTTTCACTTTCTGGCATTCCGTAAAGGTTCTCATTCGGACGATTTTCCTCCTTGAGTGCTTCCAATTGAGCCTCAAGAATCTTGGTTGGAAGAGGTGAACTAATTGTCATACCCAAAGATCTGACTCTAAGAGGTTGTGGTCGCTCTTTCCTACTGAGAGCATCAGCAACTACATTTGCTTTACCCGGATGGTAACGAATCTCGCAGTCATAATCACTGAGTAATTCCAACCATCGGCGTTGTCTCATGTTCAGTTCTTTCTGATCCAAAATGTGTTGTAGACTTTTGTGATCGGTGTATACGACACACTTTGTGCCATACAAGTAGTGTCTCCAAATCCTAAGTGCGAACACAACTGATCCCAACTCCAAGTCGTGCGTTGTGTAGTTTTTCTCATGAGTCTTCAACTGGCGAGAGGCGTATGCTATCACTTTCTCTCTTTGCATTAGCACCGCTCCAAGCCCTTTGTGTGAAGCGTCGCAATAAACAACAAAGTCTTCACTACCCTCAGGTAAGGCTAGAATGGGTGCACTACACAACTTTTCTTTAAGGAGTTGAAAAGCTTCTTCTTCCTTTTCTCCCCAGTCAAACTTGGTGTTTTTCTGGGTTAGCTTGGTTAAAGATTTGGCAATCTTTGAGAAACCTTCAATGAACCTTCTGTAGTATCCAGCGAGTCCTAAGAATTGGCGTATTTCAGTAGGAGTTGTGGGTGTCGTCCAATCCTTTATTGACTCGATCTTAGCGGGATCTACATGAATACCCTGACTGTCTATCACATGACCTAAGAATTGTACAGTCGGTATCCAGAATTCACACTTCGAGAACTTTGCATACAGTTCTTCCTTCTTCAATAATTCCAAGATCAATCTAAGATGCTCTTCGTGTTCTTTCACACTCTTGGAATAAATTAGGATATCGTCAATGAATACGATCACAAATTTATCCAAGTAAGGTTTACACACTCGGTTCATGAGGTCCATGAACACAGCTGGTGCGTTGGTTAACCCAAAAGGCATGACTTGGAACTCGTAATGTCCGTAGCGAGTTCTGAAGGCGGTTTTGGGAATGTCTTCTTCCCGAACTCTTAGTTGATGGTATCCGGACCTTAAGTCGATTTTTGAATAAACGCTTGAACCTTGAACTTGGTCGAATAAGTCATCGATTCTCGGTAGTGGGTAGCGGTTCTTAATGGTTAGTTTATTCAATTCACGATAGTCAATGCATATTCTGAAAGTTCCGTCCTTCTTCTTGACGAATAAGACTGGTGCTCCCCATGGTGATGAGCTTGGTCTAATGAATCCTTTTTCCGCAAGTTCCGACAACTGGTTTGATAACTCCTGGAGTTCCGTTGGAGCTAATCGATAAGGTGCTCTTGCCACTAGCGCGGCACCAGGCACTAAATCGATCTGAAATTCAACCTGTCGGGTTGGCGGGAGTCCTGGCAATTCTTCGAGAAAGACTTCAGGAAATTCTCTTACTATCGACACGTCCTCCAGACGTTTCTCTTCCCCTTCTTTTTCGTCCTTTCCGGTGACTTGTGCTAGGAAGATGTGACATCCTTCTTCGACACACCTTAACACCTTGGCACAGGAAATGACATGCAGTCTTGAAGCGTTTCTTCTGTCACTCCTGTCTCCTTCTATTGTTAGGACTTCATCTCCATAGGGTATTCGAACGAGCTTCTCGTCACAAATGATGGCAGCATGATATTTTGCTAACCAATCCATTCCGACAATGACATCGAAACTACCCAATGCTACTGGTATCAAGTCGATATTGAATGGGTGGTTTAACAGGTTAAGGGTGCAACCTCTTATGATGGTATCTACCCTTTCTACGTTACCGTTAGCTAATTCCACGTTGTATGCATTTCCCAATGCAGTTGGGGCAATATCGAGTAGTGGACTAAATGTATTAGAAACAAAACTCCTATCGGCCCCCGTATCAAACAATATGGATGCATAACGGTTATTTATAAGGAACGTACCCGTCACAACATTCGGGTCTTCCTGAGCTTCCACTTTGGTTACAGCATAGACTCTTCCACGAGCTCCTTCGCCATTTCCCTGATTACTCATCTGTCCAACATTTCCCTGAATCCTGCCATTCCCATGGCTTCCTGGATTTCCTTGGTTTCCTTGATTTCCTCCATGGCCTTGGTTTCTGGTCTTTCGGCATTCATTCTTATAATGCCCTTTTTCACCACAACCAAAGCACCTTATATTAGCTTTTGGGTCCTGAGCTGGAGCTGTTTGAACCGTCGCCAATGACTTGGACCTGCAGTTTCTGGTTAAGTGTCCGATTTTCTGGCAGTTACGGTACTTGACTGTACACTGCCCCTTGTGATGCAGTGTGCATCGATTACACAATGGTGCAGTCCCTGAGTACGGTTTTCTTTCCCCAACATTCACTGCATAAGCTCTAGCAACATTTTGCCTCTTACTTTGATTGTTGCTGTTGTTCCTACTGTTGTTGCCACGGTATTCATTGTTGTTGTAGCCATGAGAATGGTCATCCCATTTCCTCTTATTGTCGACCACTTTGTCCATGGAATCCTCAATCACTTGGTCCATGAGTTTGTTGGCTACTTCGATAGTTTCATGAAGATCAGCAGCCTTAGAAGTGGTGACATTGCCCTTGATAGGTTGGGGCTGTCCTCCGATGTATCTCTCTAACAATCGGGTCTCAGTGGGAACCATTTCAGGACACAATAAGGCTAGTTCTTGAAATCGCTGATTATAAGTAGCCATATTGGTGCCTTGAACCTTGAGGTTCCAAAACTCATGTTCGAGCTTCTTGATCTCATTACGAGGACAGTACTTTCGAAGTACCATTTCCTTGAAGTTCTCCCATGGCATGGCATAGGCAACATCGAAACTAGCAGATTTCAGAAAATTGTTCCACCTGGTCAAAGCAGCATACGTGAAAGTGAATGATGCATACTTAACCTTAGACTCTTCTTCACAATTGCAGATTCGGAACACAGTCTCGAGCTTTTCGATCCATCTAGTCAGACCGACAGCTCCTTCGGTTCCACTAAAGCCTCAAGTCATGGTTTTACGAAAGTCTTGATAAGTACAAGTGCAGCTATGAGTTGGTGGTCTTGAAGTTCCAGCATTAGTAGACGAGTGGTTTGCTGCAGCCAAAGCGACGTTCACTCGCTCATTGACTAGTTGGTCAATCATGGCTTGATTCATGCCAGGTTGGATTGGAGTAGCCCTAGCAGGAGTAGTGGCTTCAGCAGTCTGATCGTGTGTGACTCTGTTTGGAATAGCAGTGTTTGCAGCTTGGTTGCGAGTAACTCTCGCTGGGATAGGAGCATTGGAAGCTCCACCAGGGTTGGTACGTTTTGATCTTCGTTTTGGCGGCATTTCTGCAGTAGGAAAGGTGATAAGATATATGACCTTTAAATCAAGGTAAGTGCCAAGTAATAGTGTAAATATCGTAGATAGATCATATGAGCAATCTATAAAAGAAGAGACAATCGGATAGGAAAATAAGTTTGACATAGATAGAACTTTGGTTACAAGGTTCCTACGGTACATGATGAGATACTAGCTGGAATACAACCGAAATACAACGGAAATACAACTGAAGTACAAGAGTAATAACTAACACTAACTGTTATAGTTCAGTTTAGTGTAATACATCATGCAATAGGATCTAAGGATGTCCACGCTCGGTATGTAGTCGCTCGATGGTAGCAACTAACTCTCGCTGCGTATCCTCCAAACTCGCGATACGCCTCATCTGAGATGCTAACATAGACTCTAGACCAGTAGTCCTCTGCCATCCCTCTCTGACGGTATCTCTCGCAATCCACTGGACGCGCTCTAGCTCCTAGTCGTCCGTGTATCTGAGTATGATCTCTGCCCAAGGCTCGTGCTCTGCTGTCCAACTCTCTGACGTCCTCAGCCTGAGTCTCAACCCTAAAACCCAGTCGAATCCGCTCGTGTCTCTCGAGCTCCACGCTCACATACAATACATCCGTAACTCGGTCTAAACCCTCAACACGCTGCTCGCAAGCTTGCAAGCGTGTTGGATCGACTCTCTCTAGCTGATCAGTATGGACTCCTAGCAGAGTCTCATGAGAGTCCAACTGAATAAATATCCTCTCAGTGAGGGTCAGATCACATTCTGGAGATCCTGATAGGTCTGGCTCGGACTGTGCCTCAACCGGTGCAACTTCCTCAATGGTCTCAAGCTGTCTAGTGGCGCGCTCAAGGCGCTCCATGTCTGCTGCAGATGGTATGAATGAAGGTGATGATGGACTGTAGCTCGGACTGGCGATATGTGGTACTGAACTGATCAAGCAATCAATATCCCTCCAAATAACCTCACTACTTTCCTCCTGACTGTGGAGAAAAGCATCCCTCTGTCCTAATCCAACTGGTGCATCAATATCCATGTCCTCACTTAATATATGAGCCATTGATCCATGCTGAACTAGTCAAGTTTTATCACTCAAGCCTGCCACTTGTGAATGGCCGACCGTAACAAACTTAAAACAGTTCAAGCACAAATGCAATGAAGATCAGGAGAGTATAGTGTTTCCCCAGGTCGTTAAGTCCCAACGAGCTGTGCGAGAATAGTCAAACGTAAAGTGATCGAGAGGATTTGAACGGGAAATGATTGAGGTTGATCTATACCTAAAGAGAAAGCCCATAAACTACAGGGGCTTAAATGCAAATTAAAGAAAGTTGAAAAGATAAAAAATATTAAATAAACGCTATCACTATATTTAAAATGATGTTTTTATGATTTTATAAAACAAAATATCTTAAATAAACTATTTTAACTAAAACGTAAACTCAAATTATTTAAAAACGTGATTTAAAATGAAAACGTACGTTAAGTCTAAAAATTACGCGAGTGCGCAAGCAAAAACGTAAAATTTATGAAATAAAAGTCCTATAAGTGTAAAAGCAATTTTATTACGTACTATATGACAAAAGAAAATTTTAGAAAAAAGATTTATATTTTTTTGACTTTTATATTTTTTATTATGAATTAATTACTAAATAACACTAATTAAATTATTAAAAATACTAAAACATTTTGGAAAAATCTGAAAATTTTACTAAAAATACTTTATCCTATAAGAGACTTAAGAAAAATAAAAAGGGAGCAAGAGCTTATACAAATAAGCTGTTGATAAGCTGTAAAGTGAATTAAGCTAGAATATGCACAACACACTTAAATACATATCAAGTGTAACTTGTAACGCAAAAGACCCAAGGGCGCAATTGGTTACAGGTACACTTCTTATCACTCTCACAAGGTGGGAGGTCTCAGGTTCGAGTCTGCCTCCCCACCTTTTTGGTTTTTATTTTTTTTTTCTATTTTCTTTTTACAAACTTATTAAACTAATGATGATAAGCATATTTTACAACTACAACTTTTTATGAAAATGACTGAAAAGCACAGAATAAGCTAAAGATTTGTTAACAGTTAACAATAATTGGAAATAAGGACTAGATTAAACTGAGTAGACTAATAAGCTAATCAATAAGCTAAAACTAATTGAGAATAAGCTATTTAACTGTAAATAAGCTAATATGACTACTGAGAAAACAAATTAATGAGAAATAAGCAATAAACAGACAAAAATAAGCAATAGCTTAACTGTATGAACAGGGCACTATAGGTTTTATAGGACTTATCTAGCTTATTTTTAAGCACCTAAATAAACTAAGAAATGAAAGTAAGCAACTGAACTAGCAAGTCTACCAGCTAAACTCTCTAAAAAGCTAATAATTTCACTTTGGTGTCCACTAGAGAGCTTTTAATGAGCTTTTGAAAAAGCATGCAGATCTGTGCACATGACAACTTTTAGAAAGAGTATTCAAAAGAAGCTAAAAAATAAGCACTATATAAGCTGAGTAAAAGTAAGATAGCATTTTTCTATTTTTGTTTAGCAGCTGAATATTAAAATCCCAAAAGGGCATAAGCTAAAACTTAGTAATGAATCCTACACAAAATTATTCATTTTATTCAAAAACAGCTTCTAGGATAATTTGACTTTTTATAGAAAACTAATAAGCTGACTTTTATGAACTTATAACTGATTCTAATGACTTAACATGTTATACTAAGCTATGATAGGATGATTTTAGGCTAGAGTACCAAATTACAAGCTACTGTGATATAATTTGTATCCCAAATTTTTGACAGTTAACTAGTGATATAAGATTAGAAGCTAAGTTGACTTTTTTATACTAGACTACTGGTTTTTATGCTATACTTAAGATATTAGGAACTAAAGTATCATGTATCAAGCAAGAATAACAACATAAACAACCTTCTAACACAGTTAACTTATCTGATCCAAACACTAGTTATAACAACTGATTTTAACTAATTACTAAGCAAATCACTGAACCAATATGACTCTTCACTTAAACTGATTCTAAATACCTTAATCACAACTAGTTAAACAAGTTAAAAAGGTTTAATGATCACATGTTCAAACAAACACAAACTGCAAACTGCATACAAAATGAAAAGGAGATATAAGCTTACAAGTTCCCAGCAAAGATGTAGCCAATATAGAACCCAAAACTACACTATTCCATATCAAACCCAATCCAAATAGAGCACAGCATCAACCCAAGATCACCATTTTCCAATTTAGCACCTCAGTTGACTTTTGTTGACCATGCATGAGAATTGTTTGAAACTGATATATAAACTTATCAAAAGCTATAAAAAGCTTAACTAAGCTTGTCTGAACTTAAACATAAGCAATTAGAAGCTTGAATTCAAGGACATGAGTTTGAAATTTTCAACAGTAACCATAAGAACATGAAATTAGCTAAAACCTTGAAATTAATGCTTGAAATGAGTTATAATGACCAAGAGGCTTATGTTTAATACATTAAAGCTTGAAATTACATTTTAAAAACACTAATTGAGATAACAAAAAAAAACGACATACAAGAAAAATTTAAAACTAATCTACTTCCCTTTTGCTTCTTCTCTCTTCGTTTTTATAGCTCCAAAAGCTTCCACGTGTCCTTCTGAGCAAATCCCACCACCCTTGTGAGCCAATAAATGAGTGTGGAGCATTTTGACCATTTGATGTGTTTTGGCGGGAAAGCCTGAATTTGACTTATAGGGCCTGATTTAGCAACTAGGGGGGGGGGGTGGATGAGTAGAGGTGATGATGAGGGGTGAGATGTGTTGCAGGGATAAGGTGAGGGTGATTGGGTGAGGTGTTGCAGGGTGTACAGTCAAGTGGGGGAGAAGAAGGAGGTGGCGGGTAAAGATAGATTTGACTGGGGATTTGACTAAAGGTTCAAAATAGGGAAAAGACAGGGGGTCAAAATGGTATAAGTGGCAGGGGTCAAGTGTAATTTGACAAGGCATGGTTTATAAATGATAGGGGCTAGTTTTGTAATTTCTGAAATTTTGAAGGACCAATTCTGCCAATTTCTCAAAACTATCACAAGGACCAAAACTGCCAAATGTGAATAGTACAAGGACCATTGTTGACATTTTCAAATTTCCAGGGACCAAACTTGACATTTTATGAAAGTTCAGGGACCTTTTCTGCCAGTTATCAAAAGATTTATTCAAGGACTATTTTTGACAAATTAGAATATTTCAGGGACCTTGAATAACATTTTTCTTTATTCAGATTTACCAGGGACTGTTTTTGACAACTTTTGAAACTTGGGGGACTAAAACTGCCAATTATGCAAATTTGATACGTTTTTCACCAGATTTTGGTATTTTTGCATTTAAAACACATAAAACACTTATTTGTGATATTTTTATCATTTTGATGCATTTCTGAGTGTTTTCAGATGTTTTTGCAGTTTAAATGGTACAAAAATGATGAGTATTTAGACACTCATCAATCCCTCACACTAAGATATTGCTAGTCCCTAGCAATGTTTTGAGAAAAATTAATGGATTTTATCTCTTTACCAAAAGCCATTACTTCTGGAGTAGCCAAATGTTTCAGTTCAAGTAAGAACCTTGGTACACCGATAACCAAGTGATTTTGAGCAAACCACCAACTTTCAACGGATTTGATTTGTCTTTACCAAAAGCCGTTTGCTTCTGGACTAGCCAACTCTTAGATAAATTATCAGTATTATCTTTGGTGAGCTGATTACCAATTATGGTTTTTCCACTGCCTTTACCACAAGCCATAAACTTGCGGGCTAGCCAACTCTTCACTTTTTAGGACATGGTGAGTTGAATACCATACAATTTTGGGCAAATTGCAAGCCGTCAACGGATTTGAGATATCTTTACCAAGAGCCGTTTGCTCCTGGATTAGCCAATCCTTATGTGGGTTAGACATGGTGGACTGATTACCATTTGTTGTGTTTAGTACATAGTACTTTCACTAAAAAAAATTTAAAATTTGGCCATTTTGGGGGAAAAAGGGACTAAAAGGGTACATTTTATGATCAAATTCGCCAGAATTTCCCCCCCCCCCCACACTTAGAAATGAATATTGTCCTCAATATTCAAAGTACCGGCTGTAATGCCGAAACTTTAGAACGTAAAAGGATAACATTACTAGCTAAGTGTGGAAACACAACAATTATTCTCTTTTTTAATATTTACAATTTTCATTCATTTTTTAGATCTATATACAACATGTGGGGCATCTCCCCCACACTAGGGTGGTACACACGGGTGAAAACCCATGTTAAGCTACTGTTTTTGATTACCGAGTCGCTAGCTTGACTCGACCCCGAATTAATTGGTTCATGGGGAAGTAAGTGGAAGAAACAATCTCCATCGGACTTTCATTCAAGATGTTTGGATAAACATTGAAGTACGTGAAAGTTCCACACCGATGAGATATACAGACAGACAGACCCGGCTCACAAATGGTGCATGGAAATGCCGGGGTCAAAGATAATGTCTTCATTCCCGAAGGAGTGAAGAACAAGAGAAGCCATGGGATATATGAAGAAGAGAAAGAAAGTCATGATAATGATCTTGACTAACTCATCATCATCAGAAGGGGAATTCATGATAGCATGAATTTCATCTTTTAAGCTCAATTGGTCTAGACATATCCCAGGTGTGTCTAGATCAAAGTAGAAGTTATCATACTCTGGTGGAGATATGATATGAGTGAGTTCACCGGCGAACTCCTCGTGAAGAGAATCAATCACAAGATGTAAATCTGTGAATTCTTGTTCCACTGTAGACTCATCACTATCCTCAATCTGAGTATCAAAGAGTGGATTCTCAGAAATTAAGGTGAATTCAGGGTTGAATTCAAATAGAGGATTAGTGAGAGTTGTTTTGAATGTTTCGGGAACAAAGTGATTAACATTCTCTATTGGACTGTTGGGATAAGAAGTGAGTGAACGATCATTATCAAGGAGACTTTCAGTTTCTCCCAGATCAGCTTTGAAATCAGAAAGACAATCATTACTTTCCGATGAGAGTGAGTGAGTTCATCGGTGAACTCCTCAAGAAGATGATCAGCATCAGACTGTGGGAGTGATGCCTCAACATACTCGATGTTTCCATGAGAAGTACAATCGTCGCTAACATCGGAGAAAGTTTCAAAATGATCTTTTGAACACTCAAGAGGGGAAATAGAATCACACACATGATCAGAAGTTCCCTGTGACTCTCTCGGGATTGGGACAAGGTTCTCAACACTAGACTTTATGAATTCGTCCGATTCCTTTTCAGGAACAGTGTCAAGATGCTCGTCCCCCATGTTCAGAGAGTGAGTGGGAGCTTCAGGTGTGATAGCAGTTGTTTAAGAATGAATCTCAACTGCTGGGATATCATCTGATGAACTTGATGAATCAAGTGTATCTTCATCATCACTGTCATCAGGAATAAAACGAAACTGAGAGCTAGATCTGGCTGCTTTTTCTTTTGCGATTGATTCCCTAACAGATTTTTCAAAGGCAATTTGGGAATTTATTTTAGCAGCCTGCTCTTCAGCTATCAATTCTTCCATGGATTTCTCATGTGAATTTTGAATGACAGGACATTGTGGGAGTGGAGATTTGTCAAAACCGGAAGGTTGACATTGATAATCATCATGAGGACCCCCACAATATACACAAGAAATACTGGGAGCATTTTGAAATGATGTTTTACACAACTCCTCAGTTCTTTTCGCTGACTCTAGAAGCTCTAGATAAATGTCTTGTTGGGTTTGCTGAGGAGTTTGAGTCATTTGGCACTGTGGAGGTTGGTCGTGATATGGATAGTCGTAATTGTTACAAGGATATGAATTCCCTGTTTGACAATCAGAGCTAAAATGGGGACCTCCACAGTTCTCACAACAGTAAAACTGTTGAGTCTGGACTGGTGAATTATATGGATATTGGTCATAACCAAAGTTCTGAGCATCACCGGAAAACTGTTCATAGACAAACGTGTTTCCGGATTGACACTCAAATCCTTGGTGAGGACCTCCACAAAATTCACAGCAGTAATGTTGGTTATATGAAGATAAGTCGGGCTGTGGTGGGTAATTGGAAAAAATTGAGGGGTCGTTAAATGAGTTCTGATTAGGATCATAATCAAATGAATTCCTCGAACCACAAAACAAACAACTCCCGTTACGGATATCATTACCACATTGTACACATGTACACCAACGACAGGGTGAACCAGAAAGAGGCTCACCGCAACCGACACAAGGAATAAACGATTCTGTTTGAGAATTATGAGAATGAATCTGATTATTCAAAGAATCAACAAAACCAACATGGTGATCTGAATGACTATCAAGTCTCGAAGAACATTTTGAAAAATCCGGAGGTGGGACAAGTGGTGTGCTCTGAGAGCTAGCAATTTCCACCACTTCCGTTATGGTCTCCGGTTCTGGTTCTTGAGAAACGTGAAGATCAGGCAAGTCATTCTTGCTGGTCACCGGTCTGAATTCTGCATGTTTGCTTTTAACCGTAAATCGTGAAAGTTTAGGATCAATTCTAGACGGCTTGGGAGTAATTGAGGGATTAGATCTTTGGATAACCGTAGGTTGGACGTATTTAGCATTTCCTTTATTAGAGGGAAGTACCTGGTCCTTTGTCACCCCGGTTTCTCGTTCCATTTCCCTACGCAGAATTAATGGATCTTCACGAACAACACGAATTCTAGACATTTGTGATAAAGTCTGAAGCTTTTCAGCTTCGTCCCAGAATTCGTTCTCGAGAGATTCCATGAGAATAGAAGAAGTTAGAATCAAATGGATAGAGGGTAAAGAGATAAAGAATCAAAAAGGGTAGGAGGGTTAAGATGAATATTTTTGGTATTTTTGAAAAACATTTTGTAAAAACTAAGAATGAAAATCTTTTTGGGTTTTTTGATTATATAGATGGTATAAACAAGGAGTGATGTCAAATCACTAATCTGCTAAACGTAATACTATTAGCACTGCTCCCCGGCAGTGGCGCCAAAATTTGATCCGTGCTGAACTAGTCAAGTTTTATCACTCAAGCCTGCCACTTGTGAATGGCCGACCGTAACAAACTTAAAACAGTTCAAGCACAAATGCAATGAAGATCAGGAGAGTATAGTGTTTCCCCAGGTCGTTAAGTCCCAACGAGCTGTGCGAGAATAGTCAAACGTAAAGTGATCGAGAGGATTTGAACGGGAAAGGATTGAGGTTGATCTATACCTAAAGAGAAAGCCCATAAACTACAGGGGCTTAAATGCAAATTAAAGAAAGTTGAAAAGATAAAAAATATTAAATAAACGCTATCACTATATTTAAAATGATGTTTTTATGATTTTATAAAACAAAATATCTTAAATAAACTATTTTAACTAAAACGTAAACTCAAATTATTTAAAAACGTGATTTAAAATGAAAACGTACGTTAAGTCTAAAAATTACGCGAGTGCGCAAGCAAAAACGTAAAATTTATGAAATAAAAGTCCTATAAGTGTAAAAGCAATTTTATTACGTACTATATGACAAAAGAAAATTTTAGAAAAAAGATTTATATTTTTTTGACTTTTATATTTTTTATTATGAATTAATTACTAAATAACACTAATTAAATTATTAAAAATACTAAAACATTTTGGAAAAATCTGAAAATTTTACTAAAAATACTTTATCCTATAAGAGACTTAAGAAAAATAAAAAGGGAGCAAGAGCTTATACAAATAAGCTGTTGATAAGCTGTAAAGTGAATTAAGCTAAAATATGCACAACACACTTAAATACATATCAAGTGTAACTTGTAACGCAAAAGACCCAAGGGCGCAATTGGTTACAGGTACACTTCTTATCACTCTCACAAGGTGGGAGGTCTCAGGTTCGAGCCTGCCTCCCCACCTTTTTGGTTTTTATTTTTTTTTTCTATTTTCTTTTTACAAACTTATTAAACTAATGATGATAAGCATATTTTACAACTACAACTTTTTATGAAAATGACTGAAAAGCACAGAATAAGCTAAAGATTTGTTAACAGTTAACAATAATTGGAAATAAGGACTAGATTAAACTGAGTAGACTAATAAGCTAATCAATAAGCTAAAACTAATTGAGAATAAGCTATTTAACTGTAAATAAGCTAATATGACTACTGAGAAAACAAATTAATGAGAAATAAGCAATAAACAGACAAAAATAAGCAATAGCTTAACTGTATGAACAGGGCACTATAGGTTTTATAGGACTTATCTAGCTTATTTTTAAGCACCTAAATAAACTAAGAAATGAAAGTAAGCAACTGAACTAGCAAGTCTACCAGCTAAACTCTCTAAAAAGCTAATAATTTCACTTTGGTGTCCACTAGAGAGCTTTTAATGAGCTTTTGAAAAAGCATGCAGATCTGTGCACATGACAACTTTTAGAAAGAGTATTCAAAAGAAGCTAAAAAATAAGCACTATATAAGCTGAGTAAAAGTAAGATAGCATTTTTCTATTTTTGTTTAGCAGCTGAATATTAAAATCCCAAAAGGGCATAAGCTAAAACTTAGTAATGAATCCTACACAAAATTATTCATTTTATTCAAAAACAGCTTCTAGGATAATTTGACTTTTTATAGAAAACTAATAAGCTGACTTTTATGAACTTATAACTGATTCTAATGACTTAACATGTTATACTAAGCTATGATAGGATGATTTTAGGCTAGAGTACCAAATTACAAGCTACTGTGATATAATTTGTATCCCAAATTTTTGACAGTTAACTAGTGATATAAGATTAGAAGCTAAGTTGACTTTTTTATACTAGACTACTGGTTTTTATGCTATACTTAAGATATTAGGAACTAAAGTATCATGTATCAAGCAAGAATAACAACATAAACAACCTTCTAACACAGTTAACTTATCTGATCCAAACACTAGTTATAACAACTGATTTTAACTAATTACTAAGCAAATCACTGAACCAATATGACTCTTCACTTAAACTAATTCTAAATACCTTAATCACAACTAGTTAAACAAGTTAAAAAGGTTTAATGATCACATGTTCAAACAAACACAAACTGCAAACTGCATACAAAATGAAAAGGAGATATAAGCTTACAAGTTCCCAGCAAAGATGTAGCCAATATAGAACCCAAAACTACACTATTCCATATCAAACCCAATCCAAATCAAGCACATCATCAACCCAAGATCACCATTTTCCAATTTAGCACCTCAGTTGACTTTTGTTGACCATGCATGAGAATTGTTTGAAACTGATATATAAACTTATCAAAAGCTATAAAAAGCTTAACTAAGCTTGTCTGAACTTAAACATAAGCTATTAGAAGCTTGAATTTAAGGACATGAGTTTGAAATTTTCAACAGTAACCATAAGAACATGAAATTAGCTAAAACCTTGAAATTAATGCTTGAAATTAGTTATAATGACCAAGAGGCTTATGTTTAATACATTAAAGCTTGAAATTACATTTTAAAAACACTAATTGAGATAACAAAAAAAAAACGACATACAAGAAAAATTTAAAACTAATCTACTTCTCTTTTGCTTCTTCTCTTTTCCTTTTTATAGCTCCAAAAGCTTCCACGTGTCCTTCTGAGCAAATCCCACCACCCTTGTGAGCCAATAGATGAGTGTGGAGCATTTTGACCATTTGATGTGTTTTGGCGGGAAAGCCTGAATTTGACTTATAGGGTCTGATTTAGCAACTAGGGGGGGGGGGGTGGATGAGTAGAGGTGATGATGAGGGGTGAGATGTGTTGCAGGGATAAGGTGAGGGTGATTGGGTGAGGTGTTGCAGGGTGTACAGTCAAGTGGGGGGAGAAGAAGGAGGTGGCGGGTAAAGATAGATTTGACTGGGGATTTGACTAAAGGTTCAAAATAGGGAAAAGACAGGGGGTCAAAATGGTATAAGTGGCAGGGGTCAAGTGTAATTTGACAAGGCATGGTTTATAAATGATAGGGGCTAGTTTTGCAATTTCTGAAATTTTGAAGGACCAATTCTGCCAATTTCTCAAAACTATCACAAGGACCAAAACTGCCAAATGTGAATAGTACAAGGACCATTGTTGACATTTTCAAATTTCCAGGGACCAAACTTGACATTTTATGAAAGTTCAGGGACCTTTTCTGCCAGTTATCAAAAGATTTATTCAAGGACTATTTTTGACAAATTAGAATATTTGAGGGACCTTGAATAACATTTTTCTTTATTTAGATTTACCAGGGACTGTTTTTGACAACTTTTGAAACTTGGGGGACTAAAACTGCCAATTATGCAAATTTGATACGTTTTTCACCAGATTTTGGTATTTTTGCATTTAAAACACATAAAACACTTATTTGTGATATTTTTATCATTTTGATGCATTTCTGAGTGTTTTCAGATGTTTTTGCAGTTTAAATGGTACAAAAATGATGAGTATTTAGACACTCATCAATCCCCCACACTAAGATATTGCTAGTCCCTAGCAATGTTTTGAGAAAAATTAATGGATTTTATCTCTTTACCAAAAGCGATTACTTCTGGAGTAGCCAAATGTTTCAGTTCAAGTAAGAACCTTGGTACACCGATAACCAATTGATTTTGAGCAAACCACCAACTTTCAACGGATTTGATTTGTCTTTACCAAAAGCCGTTTGCTTCTGGACTAGCCAACTCTTAGATAAATTATCAGTATTATCTTTGGTGAGCTGATTACCAATTATGGTTTTTCCACTGCCTTTACCACAAGCCATAAACTTGCGGGCTAGCCAACTCTTCACTTTTTAGGACATGGTGAGCTGAATACCATACAATTTTGGGCAAATTGCAAGCCGTCAACGGATTTGAGATATCTTTACCAATAGCCGTTTGCTCCTGGATTAGCCAATCCTTATGTGGGTTAGACATGGTGGACTGATTACCATTTGTTGTGTTTAGTACATAGTACTTTCACTAAAAAAAATTTAAAATTTGGCCATTTTGGGGGAAAAAGGGACTAAAAGGGTACATTTTATGATCAAATTCGCCAGAATTTCCCGCCCACACTTAGAAATGAATATTGTCCTCAATATTCAAAGTACCGGCTGTAATGCCGAAACTTTAGAACGTAAAAAGATAACATTACTAGCTAAGTGTGGAAACACAACAATTATTCTCTTTTTTAATATTTACAATTTTCATTCATTTTTTAGATCTATATACAACATGTGGGGCATCTCCCCCACACTAGGGTGGTACACACGGGTGAAAACCCATGTTAAGCTACTGTTTTTGATTACCGAGTCGCTAGCTTGACTCGACCCCGAATTAATTGGTTCATGGGGAAGTAAGTGGAAGAAACAATCTCCATCGGACTTTCATTCAAGATGTTTGGATAAACATTGAAGTACGTGAAAGTTCCACACCGATGAGATATACAGACAGACAGACCCGGCTCACAAATGGTGCATGGAAATGCCGGGGTCAAAGATAATGTCTTCATTCCCGAAGGAGTGAAGAACAGGAGAAGCCATGGGATATATGAAGAAGAGAAAGAAAGTCATGATAATGATCTTGACTAACTCATCATCATCAGAAGGGGAATTCATGATAGCATAAATTTCATCTTTTAAGCTCAATTGGTCTAGACATATCCCAGGTGTGTCTAGATCAAAGTAGAAGTTATCATACTCCGGTGGAGATATGATATGAGTGAGTTCACCGGCGAACTCCTCGCGAAGAGAATCAATCACAAGATGTAAATCTGTGAATTCTTGTTCCACTGTAGACTCATCACTATCCTCAATCTAAGTATCAAAGAGTGGATTCTCAGAAATTAAGGTGAATTCAGGGTTGAATTCAAATAGAGGATTAGTGAGAGTTGTTTTGAATGTTTCGGGAACAAAGTGATTAACATTCTCTATTGGACTGTTGGGATAAGAAGTGAGTGAACGATCATTATCAAGGAGACTTTCAGTTTCTCCCAGATCAGCTTTGAAATCAGAAAGACTATCATTACTTTCCGATGAGAGTGGATTGATGTGAGTGAGTTCATCGGTGAACTCCTCAAGAAGATGATCAGCATCAGACTGTGGGAGTGATGCCTCAACATACTCGATGTTTCCATGAGAAGTACAATCGTCGCTAACATCGGAGAAAGTTTCAAAATGATCTTTTGAACACTCAAGAGGGGAAATAGAATCACACACATGATCAGAAGTTCCCTGTGACTCTCTCGGGATTGGGACAAGGTTCTCAACACTAGACTTTATGAATTCGTCCGATTCCTTTTCAGGAACAGTGTCAAGATGCTCGTCCCCCATGTTCAGAGAGTGAGTGGGAGCTTCGGGTGTGATAGCAGTTGTTTGAGAATGAATCTCAAGTGCTGGGATATCATCTGATGAACTTGATGAATCAAGTGTATCTTCATCATCACTGTCATCAGGAATAAAACGAAACTGAGAGCTAGATCTGGCTGCTTTTTCTTTTGCAATTGATTCCCTAACAGATTTTTCAAAGGCAATTTGGGAATTTATTTTAGCAGCCTGCTCTTCAGCTAGCAATTCTTCCATGGATTTCTCATGTGAATTTTGAATGACAGGACATTGTGGGAGTGGAGATTTGTCAAAACCGGAAGGTTGACATTGATAATCATCATGAGGACCCCCACAATATACACAAGAAATACTGGGAGCATTTTGAAATGATGTTTTACACAACTCCTCAGTTCTTTTCGCTGACTCTAGAAGCTCTAGATAAATGTCTTGTTGGGTTTGCTGAGGAGTTTGAGTCATTTGGCACTGTGGAGGTTGGTCGTGATATGGATAGTCGTAATTGTTACAAGGATATGAATTCCCTGTTTGACAATCAGAGCTAAAATGGGGACCTCCACAGTTCTCACAACAGTAAAACTGTTGAGTCTGGACTGGTGAATTATATGGATATTGGTCATAACCAAAGTTCTGAGCATCACCGGAAAACTGTTCATAGACAAACGTGTTTCCGGATTGACACTCAAATCCTTGGTGAGGACCTCCACAAAATTCACAGCAGTAATGTTGGTTATATGAAGATAAGTCGGGCTGTGGTGGGTAATTGGAAAAAATTGAGGGGTCGTTAAATGAGTTCTGATTAGGATCATAATCAAATGAATTCCTCGAACCACAAAACAAACAACTCCCGTTACGGATATCATTACCACATTGTACACATGTACACCAACGACAGGGTGAACCAGAAAGAGGCTCACCGCAACCGACACAAGGAATAAACGATTCTGTTTGAGAATTATGAGAATGAATCTGATTATTCAAAGAATCAACAAAACCAACATGGTGATCTGAATGACTATCAAGTCTCGAAGAACATTTTGAAAAATCCGGAGGTGGGACAAGTGGTGTGCTCTGAGAGCTAGCAATTTCCACCACTTCCGTTATGGTCTCCGGTTCTGGTTCTTGAGAAACGTGAAGATCAGGCAAGTCATTCTTGCTGGTCACCGGTCTGAATTCTGCATGTTTGCTTTTAACCATAAATCGTGAAAGTTTAGGATCAATTCTAGACGGCTTGGGAGTAATTGAGGGATTAGATCTTTGGATAACCGTAGGTTGGACGTATTTAGCATTTCCTTTATTAGAGGGAAGTACCTGGTCCTTTGTCACCCCGGTTTCTCGTTCCATTTCCCTACGCAGAATTAATGGATCTTCACAAACAACACGAATTCTAGACATTTGTGATAAAGTCTGAAGCTTTTCAGCTTCGTCCCAGAATTCGTTCTCGAGAGATTCCATGAGAATAGAAGAAGTTAGAATCAAATGGATAGAGGGTAAAGAGATAAAGAATCAAAAAGGGTAGGAGGGTTAAGATGAATATTTTTGGTATTTTTGAAAAACATTTTGTAAAAACTAAGAATGAAAATCTTTTTGGGTTTTTTGATTATATAGATGGTATAAACAAGGAGTGATGTCAAATCACTAATCTGCTAAACGTAAGACTATTAGCACTGCTCCCCGGCAGCGGCGCCAAAATTTGATCCGTGCTGAACTAGTCAAGTTTTATCACTCAAGCCTGCCACTTGTGAATGGCCGACCGTAACAAACTTAAAACAGTTCAAGCACAAATGCAATGAAGATCAGGAGAGTATAGTGTTTCCCCAGATCGTTAAGTCCCAACGAGTTGTGCGAGAATAGTTAAACGTAAAGTGATCGAGAGGATTTGAACGGGAAAGGATTGAGGTTGATCTATACCTAAAGAGAAAGCCCATAAACTACAGGGGCTTAAATGCAAATTAAAGAAAGTTGAAAAGATAAAAAATATTAAATAAACGCTATCATTATATTTAAAATGATGTTTTTATGATTTTATAAAACAAAATATCTTAAATAAACTGTTTTAACTAAAACGTAAACTCAAATTATTTAAAAACGTGATTTTAAATGAAAACGTACGTTAAGTCTAAAAATTACGCGAGTGCGCAAGCAAAAACGTAAAATTTATGAAATAAAAGTCCTATAAGTGTAAAAGCAATTTTATTACGTACTATATGACAAAAGAAAATTTTAGAAAAAAGATTTATATTTTTTTGACTTTTATATTTTTTATTATGAATTAATTACTAAATAACACTAATTAAATTATTAAAAATACTAAAACATTTTGGAAAAATCTGAAAATTTTACTAAAAATACTTTATCCTATAAGAGACTTAAGAAAAATAAAAAGGGAGCAAGAGCTTATACAAATAAGTTGTTGATAAGCTGTAAAGTGAATTAAGCTAGAATATGCACAACACACTTAAATACATATCAAGTGTAACTTGTAACGCAAAAGACCCAAGGGCGCAATTGGTTACAGGTACACTTCTTATCACTCTCACAAGGTGGGAGGTCTCAGGTTCGAGCCTGCCTCCCCACCTTTTTGGTTTTTATTTTTTTTTCTATTTTCTTTTTACAAACTTATTAAACTAATGATGATAAGCATATTTTACAACTACAACTTTTTATGAAAATGACTGAAAAGCACAGAATAAGCTAAAGATTTGTTAACAGTTAACAATAATTGGAAATAAGGACTAGATTAAACTGAGTAGACTAATAAGCTAATCAATAAGCTAAAACTAATTGAGAATAAGCTATTTAACTGTAAATAAGCTAATATGACTACTGAGAAAACAAATTAATGAGAAATAAGCAATAAACAGACAAAAATAAGCAATAGCTTAACTGTATGAACAGGGCACTATAGGTTTTATAGGACTTATCTAGCTTATTTTTAAGCACCTAAATAAACTAAGAAATGAAAGTAAGCAACTGAACTAGCAAGTCTACCAGCTAAACTCTCTAAAAAGCTAATAATTTCACTTTGGTGTCCACTAGAGAGCTTTTAATGAGCTTTTGAAAAAGCATGCAGATCTGTGCACATGACAACTTTTAGAAAGAGTATTCAAAAGAAGCTAAAAAATAAGCACTATATAAGCTGAGTAAAAGTAAGATAGCATTTTTCTATTTTTGTTTAGCAGCTGAATATTAAAATCCCAAAAGGGCATAAGCTAAAACTTAGTAATGAATCCTACACAAAATTATTCATTTTATTCAAAAACAGCTTCTAGGATAATTTGACTTTTTATAGAAAACTAATAAGCTGACTTTTATGAACTTATAACTGATTCTAATGATATTCGGGAGCGTTACGGGATTGGTGAATCATAACACAAGTAATAAAGAACGGAATACATACTCCGTTTGATTTCATAAAATAGATTTAAAACATTGTCTTACAACATAGTTTAAATAAATGGACACATCCCATTAGTTTTAGTGGTCCCAATGTAAAAACATCATTTTTGTGTAAAAACACTTCTTTAATACTACTACGACCATACATCCGCATCTTGCCTTGCCTTCATGAATATAACTTAAATACCTGAGAAAAATATGCTAAAAAGGTCAGCTAAAAGCTGGTGAGTTCATAGGTTTAAGTTAAAATAGTAAGCTTGGACCATCAGCAAAGGCATATAATCATTACAACGAATATAATGATATATGTATGAATGTCTATTACGTTAGCTCTAAGTTCATGCAACCGATACTACGACAGTTTCTGTATGCTAAAAGATGTCATACAATATAGGGGCCCATAGCAAGTGTTTTGTCCCTCAACACTTGATTTCGACATGGTATACGTTTCGCCTTGGCCTAAGCATGGCCAACCGAACGGAGGAGTCACCCTCAATAGATCTATTTATAACATTCGCGTTTCCCAATAGGGAATTGACGGTTCATGAAAAAGGGCATTCTCTAGGGACATAAGGGCTTAGGCTAAACCACCTAATAGTAATCATGTAATAGTTTTGGTCCATAAAAGGTTTTACATATTTCTCACCCCAAAATGTATAAAACAGTTTATCAAGTAAAAGTGGGGTTATGAAACTCACCTTAGCAAATGTGCAATCCAAATGTGGGATTAGTGATTGTTGTGAAGCGGCACCGACACGCAACCTAGATAAGGAGGGAATGTTTTAGTTCATTATTTTAAGTATTGTTTACTCAAAATAGTTTAATTGTGTTAAAGATAAACTTTAGCTTGTAATAGTTATAAAAATGATTTTTACTAGTACGTATATGAAATATATATATACTTTTCTTGTTGACATTAATATGGTTTTTATCTCCAAAGTTTGATATGAAAAAATATTTATAGCATTCCACTAGTAAGTATATAAATGTATATATACTCATTTAAGTTGACACAAAATGGTATTGTCAAAACTAATATTAGTTTGTTTATTTTCTAATTGCATTTAGAAAATATTTAAGTTAAAGTTGAACATTCTCAAGTTTATTAGTTTACAAAATGATTTAGTGTTCCTCATTTATTTATCAAGTTTGTTCTTAATACATATAGTTCCCAACTAGAGATTTACTTGACATTTATATATATATATATATATATATATATATATATATATATATATATATATATATATATATATATATATATATATATATATATATATATATATGTCCATACATTGACGTTTAAGCTTTGACGGGGGCCTCATTATGTGAATCATGTTCTTAAGCGCTTGTTGTCTTGTATATATATATAAGTATATCAACCTTGCACTTGGTCACTTGTTAATTCGTATGTGTATATATATCTAATGCCGAAGATTTTAAATACGTGACAAATGAGCTTGGTTTTATAATTTATTTCCGGTTTACATTTCGAATTCTAGTGAGAACTCATCCAACTGTTTTTAACGAGTAGTAATTATTGCAAATGGGCTGTGGCCCGAAAAGATTGGATATAATGTTGGGCCTGGGCTCGAAGTAGTGTGCAAATGAGAGAAAGGCTTTGGCCCAAGAATGAAGTGGAAATTCTCTTGGACTCATTTCTGAGTTGCGGCCCAATACCAAAACAGGAAGCAGGTTAGTAAAAATTTTGTTTTCGACATTACATACACTTTAGCACTTTATTTCAAGTTCATTAGGTGTCTATCATGTTTAGTGTGAGCATTCTAGTTTGAGTTGTTGGTTTCGAACAAGGTTAGCTAACCTCGCAACTAGGAAGTGAGCAAGAGTGTAAATGAAACCTTGTACAAGTAGAGTACTACTTCAACTTGATCTCGATCTCGTCTACCCTTATGCATTTCGACACAAGCATGGACTACTCAATATGTTTGTAGTGACTAAGCCTATTCGACTAGAGCTCTCCTAGGCGTTCATATAAATTTAGACCCAAGGTTTACTTTTAAAAATTTAGTCACAAGTGAATGAAATCCTAGTAAGCTTTTCACGTTTACACAAGGTAGAAAATGAAGTTCGACATATTTTACAAGACATGAGGGTCGACTTAAAATGTGAGCTTCGACATGGGTCACTAGTAGGCTTCACATCTAATTCATATGCCTCATCTTGTTCCTTTATCTCGATAGAGAAAAGAAAACCAAACGGACTCTTGTGAACAAAAAGACTTCACGAGTTTCATGTTACTAAGGTTGTTTACTAGTACTAAGGTTACACTTGCATATACCCAATCTTTCTAGTTCTTGGTTTAATGGTTTCGACAAGACTCAAGGTTTATCATAACAATATTCAAAAGACTCTACTTCTACTTTTTCTTGTTTCAAGCTCTCGACAAAACCCATTACACATTCTAGGGATAATTTATTTTCGACATAGAAAATTAAAGGACATAAACACGATAAAGGTTTTATAACATCATTTAAGTACAAGATTTTAACTAAACCTCATAGCAACAACAAAGGAATATTACAACAAAGAAAACTCATAACCTCAACTTGAAGACGCCGCGTGAGTACGAGAATGAATACTTGGTTTCGGACCAAATGAGACTTGAATTAGCTTCTCCACACCTCCAATTTCAAAACCCCCAAATCAATTTTTGAAAACCCTAACTTGTGTAAACCCTAGTTTTTGGTAAAACTTGAAGAAAACTGAGTTTGGGGCCTTTGAAATCCGACTAGAGATATAGGAGTGGATTGAGGAGGAGTTTGGTTAACTTTCTTCTCTTTGCTCTTGGCTTGAAGCCAAATTCGGCTATCTTCCAAAATTTAAGAACATCTTGGACCTTTGGCTTAAGCTAAATATGTAAAGATATGATTCCTTGGACGATTTTGCTTTGATTTATCTCTTGGATTCGTACGTGGGATTGCAAGGTATAAAAAAAAGGATTTGTGAAATAAGAACTTTCATAGATATGGTAAGAGAGATGAGGAAGTGAAGGTTTAGACATGTTGGTTTATCTCCTTTTGGGAGATTCGGCCTAGGTGAATGCGCAGGGCTAGAGGAAGGAGATGGAGATATGATATCTTGATTTTCTCTGCTTTTGGATGTGTGTTTTGTCGTGTGTGAAGGAGAAAGACAAGAGGGTACATCAAATTTTTATAAAACCTTCTCTTGTAATTGTATTATGTGTATACAAATAAAAGTAAAATAAAGTAATGTAAGTAACAAAAATGAGGGTATATGTAATGTAGACTTTTAATTTATTTGTGTAAGTATATGTATGTAGGATAATTATTGTATAAAATGTATGCATATACATTATACCTATGTATGTTTGTACTCGAGTCTTATAAAAGTTATTGTTTAAGTGATAGTGTGTTAAATATTTTGTGTCCCGTGAAGTCATATTGTGGCCAAAGTATCATTGTTTGATAACTTTTAGGAGTAATATCTTATGGTTACGCTTCGGAGATATTATTATTTTTGTAATGTTTTTCTTTACGGGTGTTTGTCATTTGTTTTATCAAGTCCTTATCATAGTGTCGGTACGCGTGCAGTGTCGGTCACTGGGGAAAACGAGATAACCTCTCGTCTTACAATATAAATCATAAGACAAAAATGAAATATTCATAAAATGATATGAATGCAAGAGTGGTGAAATCTTTATTGTATGCGAGTTATCTACTCAAATGATCAGGCAAAGCTTATGCATGCTTAATGAATTTGGCTTAGTAATAATAAATTACTAATCATCAGTTAAATTTTAGTGAAAATTTACCGTGTGTCACAATAGATCACTTGGATCTGAGGTTAAAGGGTTAGAATACTAAGGAGAAATATGTGTGTGAAGTGATGAATAGAAAGGAAGGAAATGGCTCTCTATTTATAGAGAAAATTCTCTACTGTTTCCCTGGATCCCACTGATCCCTTCCACTTGGGATCCGGCTAGCACAAAGCCAGGGATCCGTGGAACGCTCCTCTTTACCCATGAGTATTTTTTGTTATGGGTCATGGGTCATGGGTTATGGGTTGATCCATAGTTTTCTTTCTAGATACAATGAACTTGGTTAAGTGGTATATATAAAACCATGGGTTATGGGTCAATACCATTTGCTAGTTTTTACCCATTTAGTATATACTTGTTTTTACCCATTTTAGTATACTTAGTTTAAGTATATGCTAACCCAATATGTAAACACTAGTTGTTGTACATATGTATTTAAATCATAAAATCACTTATACTTGTTTTAGTGTTTTTATGTGAAAACGTAAGTGTGTTAGGAAACTATTAACTCAAACTATTTACGTATTCTATTTGTTTCGTTAAAATGATTTTACGTTTGTTATCGACAAAACATTAGAAGATCGTAAAATATAAATAAACGTTTTAACGGCTTATTTGTATTAACAGTAATGCATTATTGTTTGCTTTAGAATATGTTTTTATTGGTATTTAATATTTATAGCTAGTTGCTACGTGTGTTTCATGTATTTTTTGTGTTCGTGTGAGTTTTTTGTTCGATTCTTTTTTAGAGAGATATTGGTCGGAAAAATTGCACGATACAATGGGAATTTGAAAGTATTTATTTGAGTCATGTTTTTGTACTACTACTTTCACCTATTTATTATTTAATTCGAATTTATGAGCGTTCATGATTATCATGGAGTATTATTGATGAAATGATAAAGTAGCGTACCATTAATTTTTATTTATTTAAAAAAAAGGAGAATTATGAGTTAGTGCATATGTTGGTACGTGATATAAACCAACATTAGTTATTACAGTATTAGTTTAAGTGGTCGTAATATAAACCACTAATTAGTTTTATCCTTTTTAGTGTATTAATGGCTATAACTTTGCCACTATTGTTGTAATATATTTCAGGACCTTAAGGGAGTTGGCTAATCGGGTTAGCCAACTTGCTATGTTTTATCGGTTCGTCAATGATGATTGATAGAGTTGTCTTTAAGTCTAATTTATGTGTCACTAAAGCATGTGTTTTTCATGTTAAAGCGTGAGTTAGTCAATGATAAATGTCTCTTTCGGGGTTTGTGGTTAAGCTGTAGCTAGTAGCACTTAGTAATGTCGGACTTAATCTATTTGTTTCGTTCTTATTATTCTAAACCTTTTACAAATGTTTCCCATGCCTAATACCTACCTTTTATCATTCTTCATCTTAACCTTTAACTTACTCGAATGAAGGAATTGAGCAATCATAAGTGTCTCATTCATGGATTTGGATGAGCATTTGTGATTTTATCGCCTTCATTGGTGTAATTTTATTGGTGAAGATTACTTAGTTCTATCATTTAGCTTATTCGAGTTAGGGCGAGCAATTACAAGTGTCGCGGTCATAGATTTTGGTGTGCATTTGTGGAGTTTGGCGTGCATTTGTGCGTATGATAAATTACTCACCACGACTGTGTAATTGAGTGTACCACTATAATGAACACCCTAGACTAGTTAAGAGAGATGAGTGAATTTCATTTCTCATTCGTGAGGTGTCGTAGTTATGAACCATTGGTCGAGTTAATTAATTTGATACTTAATTCCTGAATTTTAGTTTGGGATGTTTTTCTGATCACTTAATATAGAGTCTACTTGAGGACAAGTAGAAGTCAAGTGGGGAGATATTTGATAACATCAAATGTATACTATATTTACCTATCATTTATCCCAATATTATTGCTCATTTATTATAAATTTATATCTGAATTGATGTTTAATTTATTACTTTTGTCATTTTCAGTATTTAGGAGCAATTTCGGTAAAGACACGGAAAACAATAAGATTTGGAGCATTATGAAGAATCTGTATGTAAGTTGTGAAGAGCATACGACGTATCCACTCTTGGAGATACGCCGTATCAACACTTGGAAGAATTCACTAAGTATTGATGAATTAGAAGACATACGACGTATTAAACTCTTGCAATACGTCGTATTTAAAGATACACGCGTATTTGCTGGGAATATTATTTCTTATTCCCTACTCAAGAAATCCTGGATACGCCGTATCACAAACCGATACGCTGTATTGGTGCCTTGGACAGAACACTCAATTTGGAAGAGATGATAAAAAAAAAAAAATACTTAACTATAATGCTTGAAGGAGTCGTACGATGTGTAAATTTGACATGCTTTTCATGTTGTAGAGGTGCGAACGAATAACGATTTTAATGTTTTAAATTATTTTCTGTTATTCAATGATCTTATTAATGATATCGTCTATTTGGCTCCGTTTGAAATAAATGAAGTTAAATGTGAATAAGAGTATTACCTAACTGACAGGATTTACTTTGTCAAATCATTTACGGTGAACCGAGACAAACCTATAATATTTACTTTTCTTTCCTCTCTACCATAATTTAATGAGAAAAAGTACAAAAATAAGTCAAAATCTTTTTTGAAGTCCTCTTTGTGGTCACTTTTTAACTCAATATCCAAAATGGTCATGCGCAGCCACTCGACTCAGCAGCTCCACCCAAAATTCGCCACTGCGCAACCACTCGACTCCGCAGCTCCACCCAAAATTCGCTACGTGTCCAAATGAAAGTACAAAAAGTACAAATAATAAAAAAAAAGTACAAAAAGTGTACTTTCATTTGGACATGTGGCGAATTTTGGGTGGAGCTGCGGAGTCGAGTGGTTGCGCATGACCATTTTAAACATTGGGTTAAAACTTGACCAAAAAAAACTTAAAAAAAGATTTTGGCTTATTTTTGTACTTTTCTCTAATTTAATTTCAATCTCATTCGACTCGCTTTCGTACGAAATCTTTAGGGAGCAGAGACTCTTTCCCAAGAAGCTTTCCAAATATTTTTATATTATTCTTTGAGTTTTCCAAGAGATACAGTGGGGCTTCTCACTTCCCATTCCCCCCTCTAAAAATACCAAAAACCCTTCATTTCATTTCAAATCACTTTCCATTTTTCTCGAAATTTCCACCCTAAAATACATGAGTTCAGAAGCTAAAACGACGTCGGATCATTTACCACAAACCCCATCTCCAACAGTAACTGAGCTCATTTCAGACCTCAAAACATGTTTCTCATCAATCGACTTCCAAAACGTGACAAAAATACTCATGAACCGTGAACAAGACTTGTTAAACAAAACCCATTTTCTAGAAAATGAAAAAGATGAAATCTTGAAGGAAAACAAGAAGTTGAATGATTTGTTAAAGAAAAAAGATGTAAAAATTGAGTCTTTGGAAAAGGAAAATGAAGGGCTTAAAAATGAGGTGAAAAAGAAGCAAAATGATATTAAGAAGAAGGTTTTGGATTTGGATGGTAGGGTTTTGAGTTTGGAGAAGTTAAATAAGGAGTTGTTGGGTTCCGGGGATCATTCGGGTGATTTTGAGTGTGATGATGATGATAGATGTATTTCGATCTTGAGAAGAAAACCGGTTACAAAGGAAATCCCAAGTGAGTGTAACAATGATCATGCTAACAAAGTTCCAACTGGAACCACAGTAAGTCCATTCTTGGATTCGGGTTCAGATGATGATGGGAAAATCAAGGAAGCTGATGAGACCATCCTGGATAAACAAAAAGAATCTGGTAAGAGTAACGAGCTTTATATGAATGCTGTGTGTGCTTTACATAGATAAAACTAGGCAAGTTTTATGGATTAAGCACGGCCCAAAGAAGATCTATGTTTTATTCCCTACTCAAGAAATCCTAGATACGCCGTATCACAAACCGATACGTTGTATTGGTGCCTTGGACAGAGCACTCAATTTGGAAGAGATGATGGATTTTTTTTAACGATAATGCTTGAAAGAGTCGTAAGATGTGTGAATTTGACATGTTTTTCTTGTTGTAGAGGTGCAAATAACGATCAGGGCATGTTTGGTTAAGAGAAATAGAGGTAGAGAAATGGAAATGGCATCATATCTCTTGTTTGGTAAGATGGAGAAATAAAAAAGCGGAGAAATCGAAATTCTCAGAGAGTTAGGTGCCTTTGTATTTTGGTTTCTTTTATTTCATTTGTGATTGGTATGGAAATGGTGGGGTACAAGAGAGAATTGGTTGGTTTACACAAAAATATTTTTTAAAAAAAACAAGTTTTTTTTTTTTTTTAATACATTTTTAAAAAATAATTTAAAAAAAATTAAAATAATTAAAAAAAAAAAAATAAGTTTTTTTTAAATAAATACATTTTAAAAAATATTTTTAAAAAAAACACGTTTTTTTTTTTTTTTTTTTTTTTTTTTTTTTTTTTTTAAATACATTTTTAAAAAAAAATTTTAACATTTTTTTAAAAAAAAATTTAAACATTTTTTTTAAAAAAAATATTTTTTTCTTCAAAAATAAGTTTTTTTTTAACTAAATACATTTTAAAAAATATTTAAAAAAAACAAGTTATTTTTAAATAAATACATTTTTAAAAAATAATTTTTTTTAAGAAAGTACATAAATTTTTAAAAAATAAATTTTAAAAAAAATATAAATTTTTTAAAATAATTTAAATAATTTTTTTTTTTTCATTTCTCGGGTCAAGTCTCTGTTGTTACCAAATATTAGAATTGAACAAAATTATCTATTGATTTCTATTCTCTGAGATTTTAGTCTCTGCTTCATTTCATTTTTTTGAAATTCTCTCTACCAAACGTGCCCTTAATGTTTTAAATTATTTTCTGTTATTCAATGACTTTATTGATGATATCGCCTATGTGGCTCCGTTTGAAATAAATGAAGTTAAATGTGAATAAGAGTATTACCTAAGAGCAGTCCCAATGTTAACAGGGTAACGCCCGTTATCGGCCTAATAACGCCGTTAGCGGCGTTACACCCTTGGAAGTGTGATTGTTTAACGCCGTTGGTCCTTTTGCGTTGCCACTATAACGCGCGTTAGGCTTTGAAAAAAAAATTTTCAAAAAATTTTCATTTCCAGTCCCTGTTACGGCTACTAGCCGTTAAGTTTAAAAAAAAAATTCAAAAACCACCCCTAACGGCTAGTTTTTATAAAAAAAAAAATAATAATAAAAAAATTCAAAAACCTTTTTTTACCACTATAAATACACAATTAAAACACCATTTTTTTCCACACTTCCACTACTAAATCCTCTCAATACTCTCAATCTTTCAACTTCGATTAACTGCAAAAAAAAACAATGTCGGGAGGCAACGACGATAGTTTCTTGAATCTTCTCGGTGGTGGGTGGAATCCCTCAAATCCGGGTTCATCATCTAATCCGAATGCGGGTTCATCTTCAAACCCCAACCCACTAAGCTTCTCGAGCCAAGAAATGTGGCAACAACATCAAACATTACTGTTTTGGCAACAACAAAACCAACAAAGCACATTAAACTCCAACTTTCAAAACCTACAATTCACACAACAATCACAAACTGAAACACATGATGTTGTTGACACACCCACGTCTCCTCCAAAAAAAGGAAAAGGCCGTATTAAGCGAAAATCCAAAAAATCCAAAGACCCCGAGCCCGAACCAATTGATTCTGATGAAGAGGAGGTTGTCGTTACTGCGCGTTGGAATTCAGCAGAAGAAGCATTACTTGCAAGGTGTTACATAGCTGTTTCGGAGGATCCGAAAGTTGGAAAGTGCCAACCTAGAGATACGTTTTGGTATCGGGTCAGAAATGAGTTTAATAGACTCAACTTTCAACGGCGCACCAAGGACATGATGTCAAGCAAATGGAAAACGTTGAACGGGATATGCACAAAGTTCAACTCTTGTTACATACGTGCGCAACGGGATCAACGAAGCGGGGAAAGTGAGGTGGATGTGATGAAACAGGCAAAGCAATGGTATCGTGAGGAAAACAAAGGAGCACTGTTTGGTCTCGATGGCGCTTGGGAGGTTTTGCATCATTATAAGAAATGGGACACGCCGGAACCGGTTGATTTAACCGGCGAAGTCCCAAGCCAAACAAACGAGGCTTTGTTTGGTAATGATGAACAACCACGCCCCATGGGAAAGAAACGTGCTACCAAGAAAGCAAGATCCGAGACTACAACAAGTACTGAGGGAACAAGCACTGGAGGAACGAGCTCGTCAACTTATTTCACCGAAACTATGGCAAACGAGTATCGTTTGAAACGAGAAGTCTCCGAAGCGGCGTATCGGGCCGCGCAGGAAAAAGATCTCACAATAACAAGGTTGGAAGAGATAAAGTTTTTGATGACGCCTACTGAAGGGCAAGATCCAATGGTCGTGGAGTGGGTCAATGACGAAAAAGATCGAATCATCAAAAAATATAACTTGAAACCTCGTCAGTAGATCGTATTCTCGTCATTTCCTTTAATTTGTTGTAACGTTTTATTTGCAGTGTGTTTTTTTATTTCGTTGTAATTTTTTTTAATCTCGTATTGTAATTTGTTTTCAATTTTAATGAAGTGTTTGTTTTAGTTTAATAAATGAATTGTTTGTTTTAGTTTAGGGGTTGAAATTGAAAATATGAAATGTTATTGATGTTATTGGGATGTTATGGTTCCGGGTGTTTTTTGGGGATGTTAATGTTAAATGTTAAAGCTGATGTGGCGCTGACGTGGTGTTATTGGTGTTATAATGTTATGGTTGGGAGTGCTCTAACTGGCAGGATTTACTAACAATGAGCAACTTTTGTCAAATCATTTACGGTGAGCCGAGACAAACCTATAATATTTAATTTTGTCAAATCATTTACGGCGGAAAATAGAGGTGGCAAAACGGGCAGGCCGGGCGGGCACGGGTTTAAACGGGCACGAGCCAAACGGGCACATGTTATACAAATCGCTTAATAAAAGACCTAAAACAACGAAATAGATTTCTTAAACGTAATATCTTGTTTATATTAAAAAACTTAAATATATTTATTTAAAACGATCATAGTTCTACAATTAAGAAGAAAAAAATGTGTCTGTTAATGCCCATTTAAGTTTTCAATGAACTATATGTGCCAATTTAAAAAAAAATAGCTAAATGTGCTCAAATCTTTTAAAAATTTACCCATTTAACCCACTTTTGCTTTTAGACACATTTTGACACAACTGGTAATTTAATTTAGGGTGCGTTTGGTTTGTAAGTGGGTTTGGATTAAGATTAGGATTAGGATTAGGATTTGGATTTGGATTTGGATTTGGATTTGGAAAGAGAAAATATAATATATTTTATTTTATAAATTAATTTTGAATTTAGTTATAAATTATTTTTGAATAAAATATTAAAAAAAATAAAAGTGATAAGATGTTTTAAGAAAACATGTGGCTAAGAAGTGCATAAGAATTAAAATGTTGAATCCCACTGACACGTTTCAGAAAAGACACCATACTAGCTCGGTTTGATTTTTGTGGGCCCTTGTGATCCTGTTTGCTTTTCAAATTACAACCAAACAACAAGTTATGGTTATCACCCCATTACTTATAACCAAAACCCACAAATCAAACAGCACCTTAGTTTCAGACCATTTGACTCGCTTTCGTCTAAAAAAATCTTTAGGGAGCAGAGACTCTTTCTCAAGAAGCTTCCAGATATTTTTATACTGTATTATTCTTTGAGTTTTCCAAGAGATACAGTGGGTCTTCACACTTCCCATTTCCCCCCTAAAAACCAAAAACCCTTCATTTCATTTCAAATCACTTTCCATTTTTCTCGAATTTTCCACCCTAAAATACATGAGTTCAGAAGCTAAAACGACGTCTGATCATTTCCCAGAAACCCCATCCCCAACAGTAACTGAGCTCATTTCAGACCTCAAAACATGTTTCTCATCAATCGACTTCCAAAACGTGACAAAAATACTCATGAACCGTGAACAAGACCTGTTAAACAAGTCCCATTTTCTAGAAAATGAAAAAGATGAAATCTTGAAAGAAAATAAGAAGTTGAATGATTTCTTAAAGAAAAAAGATGAAAAAATTGAGTCTTTGGAAAAGGAAAATGAAGGGCTTAAAAATGAGGTGAAAAAGAAGCAAAATGAAATTAAGAAGAAGGTTTTGGATTTGGATGGTAGGGTTTTGAGTTTGGAGAAGTTAAATAAGGAGTTGTTGGGTTCCGGGGATCATTCGGTTGATTTTGAGTGTGATGATGATAAATGTATTTCAATCTTGAGAAGAAAACCGGTTACAAAGGAAATCCCAAGTGAGTGTAGCAGTGAGCAGGTTAACAAAATTCCAACTGGAACCACAGTAAGTCCATTCTTGGATTCGGGTTCAGATGATGATGGGAAAATCGATGAAGCTAATGAGACCATCCTGGATAAACAAAAAGAATCTGGTAAGAGTAACGAGTTTTATACGAATGCTGTGTGTGCTTTACATAGATAAAATTAGGTAAGTTTTTTAGGCCGTGCTTAATAAGCACGGCCCAAAGAAGATCTATGTTTTCTCTTAAGAGATAGATACACTACACACGATGTAATCGATAAGTAGAGTAATTTACAAGGGTAAAGCTTTAGGATAAAGTCATAGATTGCATGAATAAGTGGGGTGTTTCTCCATCTAGCCAAAGTCTCAAACACAAAGTGACATATTATAAAGAAGTCAAATAGTGACATTTGAGGTCAAATGTTCAGCTGTCAAAGATAAAAAGTTACATGGATTTTCTTATAATTCGTGTATTGCATACATCTTTAGATTCATTATATTTCTGTAACTTTCAACATGCAAAGTTTCCAACAAGCTAAAATAAAACACCACATGGAGAACTTCTTTATTACTACTCCGTATTCTACCCTTACCTTGATAGCATGGAGAAAGTAAAAGAGGTAGTATGTCAATAGTCAACCTGACAAGTGAAATGTTTAAGAAGGGTTTGTTATACAAGCCCTCCTTTTATTGTCATATCAAAAAGTTTTGGTCAAATTGTACAACTCGTGATGCACATCGTACAAGTCGATGATGCATCCAATAATTGGATACCCTCCCATAACTCACCCCGTTTAAGAACCTAGAGTCCTACCCCTAGTCATTGTTAGACTACACCCAATCATTACACCACTTCACATTCCACCTCAGCGCCACATCAACTTTCTCTCTTTTCACCACCATCTCACTTTTCACTCCCAACCATCTCACATCACTTCATCTTTCAACATTTTGTTTTTTTTTTTTTTTTTAAATTTAAAGCTAAAACTTTGATTTATTAAATTCATAAAAAATTACATAAATTTAAAAAGTAAAGGTACGAAACTAAAAACACAATACAGAAATTAAAAACATGAATCGAGCTTTTATATTGCTCGTTAATTGTTGATCAATTCTTGATTCTCATTTATGCTTCTCATCACTTCTTCTCTAGTGGCCCTCAAAGCGGTTGTTATACGCATATCTGCTTCCGAGCTCATAAGGAGAGTATTCATACCATAGCTGTTATTTGGCTGGTTGAGATGCAGTGAATGCACCCTCGTTTCCTCCTCACTACGGCTACGCATCTGGATGAGATAACAAGTCGGCTCACCCAAAAAATTGTTAGCCAACGTGAACTCCGCTTCTTGTTTGGTCTGTAGTCGCCTAAGGATATCATCTGACGCCTTGTTTAGTTCGTTATCCATTGTGTTTTTGTGAAAATGAATGATAGTTGAGAAAGTTTGATAAGAAGTTGCGTGAGAAATGAATGATGGCAAAGGGGTATTTATAGGGGAAAATAGCCGTCGGAGCCTATCAATTCAAAACTTCAAACTGTTACCAATGGAGCATTAGTCCAATGGTTGAAGCTCTTGTGCTTCAGTCAATAGACCCAAGTTCAAGTCTCATCCTTGGCATTTGCTTCATATAGGTACCCACCTCTGCAAAACCTATGGGCACGCTGGAGAGACTTTGTGGAATAAGAGCTCAGGGGTCCGAGTCTTGGCTCGTGCTCACTCCAGTTGGTGCCCGCTAGGCAAGGAGAGTTGCGAGAGCTATTCCTTGTGAGGTGGACAATGGCTGGTGCCAAAAAGTACCCGGGGTCAGGGTGTTCCCGCCAATGTACACCTTTTTGTGGAAAACTTCAAACTGTTACGAAAACATACAAACTAAAATTGCATTCTTTATATAAAAATAAAAGCTACAATACGAAATTTAAAATTACAATACGAAATTTAAAATACAATCGTCCTAATTGTATTTTCATGTAGCCAAATAAACTTAGCATTGATTTGTTACCTTACTAAACAGAGCATTATGCATCTCGTAATCTTTCGAAGATTCTTCGTTTAAAAGGCATTATGCATCTCGTAATCTTTCGAAGATTCTTCGTTCAAAAGTCTCTATTTGAGCACGGTTTTCTTGCGGAATGTCATTGCATTTCTCGTATGCTTTTCTCAGATCATCTTTAGCTTCATATGCCTTGTCAAATTGCACGGCTAAGTCGATTAACGCCTGTTGACGAACGGTATCCTCCACAGTTAGTTTTTCAACTAAGGCTATAATTTCATCAATGGTATGTGGAAGCGAACAAGCCATATAATATTTTTTTTGTAGAGATTAAATATGAAGTTATGTAAAGTTTATGAGATATTTATAGGTAAAAAAAAGGGGTATTTATAAGTAAAAAATTTGGGTAGTGATTTATTTATTTATTTATTACTATTTTTTTTTAATTAAGTAGAAAACGGATATATTTTAATTGGGTCCCACCATTACACGGTAACCGAAAGGTGAAAGACTTACCTTTGGTCCTCCTTCCCGATCACTCACGCCACCCACCCATCATTTCTTGCAGCGTGAAGGAGCTTGCCGATCACTCACCAAGCTTGCGGTGGGGGTAGCTTTACCATACCAACACCCACTCTTGTCACTGCGGCACTATGCACATCACATTATTACTTTTTTTGTTTTCTACAATGTGTGATGTATTCGCAAGAACATGTTAACGTATAAATTTTTACAAAATTTTTTTACATTAAAATTCTCAACATCTACACTAAAAGATTAATGACAATTCATATAACATGTCTTTAACAAAATGCCATTTTTCATGTTTAAGTAATGTATTTTTCTACTACTCATACTATAGAACATTAACGATCAAACACAAGTATTCTGTAATACAAAGACAAGTGACATTCATGTAGTGGGATTGAAAATAACAAAGAAAGCCGGTATGTAACTGTATCAAACAATCAAACATGAACACAACTTTTTTTTAATTAAGTTCCTTCCTAACTTAAAATTTACCTTAGCCCTCTTTTAGGCTATGTTTGGTATATGAGATTATACAGAGATTATGCTTATTTTAAAAAAAAATAAGTTATCTAAAAAATAATCTTTGTTTGACAGACAGAATTTATACGAGATTATTAAAAAAAAATAATCTTTCATAATCTCTGAAAATAAAATTTTACTTTATGTAGCTTATAAAAATATTCTCTTTTTATAATCTTTTTCAGCACCAGCATCAGCACAATCTATTTTTGCCAAACACACCCTTAATAATAATTGCATCTTAAATGTTGCTAACAATATGTGACCTGCAACCTTTATTCCTTTAATCACTTCTTGTTAGAATCACTTTTCAATATTACGAGATCCTTTGTAATCATTTGTCATACTGGATAAACCAATGTATCCTTTTTCATCTAGCGGATAAACTAATGTATCCTTTTTTTTTCATATATCAAACCGGATAAACCAATGTATCATTTTGAGTTTAACATACCGGATAAACCAATGTATCCTTTTGAAATATTAAAATATGGACGCACAAACCAATGAAAGCCATTAGTACAAGAATAAAAACTTAAAACTATAAAAAAACACATTTATAAACTTTTTTTTTTTGGGTATATCTGGATTTCTGACTCGACATTTATAAACTTTTGTAAAATAATACACCTCCATCCATTTAAGAAAAAAATCCACATGAATACAAAATAAAATAGAAGAGATCCATGTGAGATGGAAAACCGGTCTAGATCTCATGAAGTAGAACAACGTTTCATTTAAGGGGGGAAGACGATTTGGTTTGTGAAAAGGACTTATCATAATGGGATGTTGGTGGTTTCAATGTGGGAGAGAAAGACAGGCGAATTTTTGATGAGGGATACAAGGCTACAACTTTTTTCCCCCTTAAATGACGGCATTAATTCTGTCTAGGGTTTAGGAATGAAAGAGATAGAAATAAGAAAAGTGACAAGGGTACTGTGGTTAGAGTCGTGGCTTAAGGTGACCGACTAAGTCTTGGGATCACACCTACTCATGATATCATGTTAGATAATGTAAACCCGTAGGTATTATGTTTTATTAATGAGGTATTTATAGACTACAAAGCTTGACAAACCTTAAACCTTAACGGACCGAAGCCCACAAACGGGCTCGGGCCTACTAGCATAATCTATAGTCTAATAAGAATGCTTTTCAATATTGTCATTTTGTTTCTGCAAATAAAACCACCAACACTTATCATGCAAATTAATACTAAAAGAAATCTAAATGAGTTTTAGATTAAAAAAAAGTACACTAAATTACAAGTACTTTTGTGCACAAAGAAAAAGCGGGGAAAGGCATAAAGAGGCTATGTTTGGCACGGAGCTTTTTGGAGTATTTTTGAGCGATGAGCGATGAGCGATGGACAATGAGCTTTTTGATTTTTATTGATCTTTTGGCAAAGGAGCGGTGAGCTTTGCTATTTTTTAGGAATACTCATTTTTCCAATGCTTCTTTAAGAAGCTGTGAGCGGTGAGGTGTGAGTTGTGACTACTGCTCACAGCTCACTCCTACTTTTACCAAACACACCCAGAAAAGAAGCAAAACAACAGCTTTGGTGAACTATAGGTAATTTATTATCACCTCCACGAGACCACGGTCGCCTACAAATATATTTCAAGAAGTTCAGGTATGTCTTGATTCTTTATATATTGAAGTTCTTCATCATTAGCTCTTCCTAACCAGAAATTGCAATGACGCAAGGTGATAAATCCACTTGTGAGATCTATAAGCAAAAAATCTAATACTTCTACTAAACAACTCAGTATACGCAACATCAGGAAAAATGGGCCAGAAAATCATTTTAAGTAAAACAAAGGCTCCAAATAAAACAACTAACAAGGAAAAAGTGACACTATGAAATACTTAAAAAACGGCGTGACCTCTGAGAAACGTAACTTTATCTGCATTTTCGTCGTCATTGACATGTAACTTTATCTAACACTAAATCAAAACATGAGCAAACCTAAATATAGTGCTATAAACACATTACACATATAAGTGATATGAGGAAAAATGGAAAAAGTAAATAACCTATTCACAAGTGGGGAAGCATAGATATAAGAGAAGGATGTGGAGAGTTACAGAGATGAAAGAGGTTGGGGAATGCTGAGTCGTTTTACTCTTGTGTGGGTTAGGAAGCTACTCAAGCTAGGAGTGCAAACAAGGTATAGAAAGCAAGGAAGGCTTCTAAAGTCTTCAACCGAATAGTATCAAACTATATCATGCTGAGTTGTCAAATTTTCAGCCTACTACAGTGATTTTGCTCTTCTCTTTTATAATATAGGTAGACATTTGCGTATGGTACATATATATGTTGACATGCATCAAGATGTTACATGGATTTCTACTCATCTTTCATTATATTGCCCTGTTTATCTACAATTTTGTGCCATTATTACGTTCCTGGTTATTTGAAGTGATTGCATTACATTGAATTAGTATATTGTGTTCGATACTTCTATGGCTCTAGACCTATTCTAGTTCTTGAGATGCTTTGATATGTTGATTGCTCGTTTGTATAAAGAAATGCGAAATAATGACTCTGACAAACTGCAATATGTTATACTTTTATCTGTCACAGAAAGCAGTAGAAAACAGATGTCTAGTGAAAAGGGGGAATCCCAAGAAAGAACCAACAGCAAGTTTCCAGGTATCACTCAGATAGAAGATGATGAAGAGGAAGATGAAAATAATCTAAAGGATGTCTCGCCGTTAAAAAGAAAACGGAGTTCAAGTAATGTCGAAGTGGAGGATGACACTGACGATGAAAGATGCATATCGATATTGAGAAGAAAACCAGTTACAAAGGAACTTCAAAGCGAGTGTAACAATGATCATGTTAACGTTATACCAACTGGAGGACAGCCGTTAACTTCTCATTCAGCAATTCCATTCTTGGATTCAGAATCAGATGATGAGAAAGTTGAGGAAGCATATGAGCCCATTAAGAAAAATACAGAGAGGTGGGAAACAGAAGCTGAGATGATAATAGAATTTAGTAAAAGTTACGAGTTATGTATGAATGCTGTGTGTGCTCTACATAGAAAAACATCGTTTGTGCTTATCTTTTACCACGGTATGGTTTACAGGTTGCTTTTAAATTTCAAGTTTCAAATTTGAACATTTTGTCTTTGGTGTATATCTAAGATTGAGATTATGCTTGTTCTTTTTTTTTTTAATCTAGATTCAACCGATTGGCAGAATGGCTTATTGATGGGGATCCTGAACGAAAGCTAAAGAAAACACCTTCGGAGTTGAACTGTTTTGAGCTGGATCAGTGTCGAATGCTTGCTGTAAACTACTCAGCTGAGCTCTTCAAAGTATACCAACAGAATGCTGACCGTTTCTTCCCTCCAAGAAGTTAAGAAAAAATGGCCGTCTATTTTGAAACTGGATTCTCGAATGTCTGTAAATCATAGTTTCTAGTAATGTTTCTTGAGGTTATTGCATCATGTCAAAGGTGTAGTTTAATCAAAATAGATGCATTTAGGAAATTAGGATTTTGAAACCATCTATCGTTTATATAGTAGCACGGTGGATAAGAAGCTGTTAACTCTTGTGCGATTCTGCAAGTTGTTAATGTTCACTTTTTGGATTATGCCTTTGATCATGTTCCTGAAGAGCGAATCTAGTTATATAATGGAAACTGCATACAAGACATTAAGAGGTAAGATTGTGAGACTTTTGCGGTTGGTTAAATTTTGAGTGACTTGAACTCAATATGCCTTTAGCTCATCATAAAACTTTCTAGTTCATTGAAGGTAGAGCAATGGGTGGTTTGGTGGTTGAATAATGGTTCAAAAAAAGTGTTTTTTTTAGTGTGGGTCAAAACCAATCACCCCATGTCAGGTGAACGGGTCGAAATTTGTACTATTGGAGATAACATACAGGCATACAGCTCAAAACTGAGCCTCAAAGTTTTACTGATGGAGATAACGTACAGCTCAAAACCGACCCATTGCTGGGAAAACAGGTAGTAATTACCACCTTGCACACCTATTTAGACACTCATGAATCATGAAAATTGATTTTGTGACATCTAAATACGAGCCTTTGATTCTACAACATTTGGAAAACAGGTCAAAATAGCTCTGTACACTTTTATTATTATACCTATAAACATCATGGGAGCTCTCTTGTTGTTGTTCTTGTGTTGAATCGTTTGGTATCGTTTCTAAACAAGTACTTTTGGCTGAGTGGTCAGGCCACTGGTATACATGCCTAAGGTGCGTGTTGGTGTCAAATGTCACTGTATTTCTTTTCTAATACTCAGCAAACAACCTGGTCATGGATTTGAAGTCAAATTTTTACACTTTTATTTTTGGTTATGTGCCTATTGTTATATTTGTGCAGTCATGCATGTAGAGTAGTTATTTTTGCTCATGTGCCTATTTCTGCCTTGGCCTTTATCTGTAATTTTGCTGTACATTGTTTGTTGAGCAATGCTACACTTACACAATTTTCAAAAAAAAAAAAAAAAAAATCACACACACATGTGGCAAGTGACCTATACCAATAGAATTGTATTAAGGTTTCTCTTTCTTGTTCTCACTCCATATGACTAAGTGACACATGTATGTGTGAATTTCTTTTTGTAAAAATTGTGTGAGGAACCTTAATACAATTCTATTGGTACAAGTCACTTGCCACATATGCGTGTGGATTTTTTTTATGAAAATTGTGTAAGTGTAGCATTGCTCATAAATAAATACTTTAAGTTATCCAACGTTTATTAGAGTGAGTTAGAGTGTCTTGGAAATGATAATATTCTCAAGGAGTATTAGGGTATGTTTGTTTCATGGGAATGAGAATGAGGAATGGGTTTCATTCCTTGAAAAGTTGTTTGTTATGAAGGTTTGGATTTTAAAATTGGTAATCAAATCCACAAATGGGCATAGCTCATACCCATCATGATGGTTGGATTTTCTCTCTTGAATCATACCCATACCGACCTCTAAACCAAACAGCCCCTTACTATTTGGAACCTTTATCCAATAGTAATGCATTATTGTTGGCTTAGATTTTTTTTATTGTATTTATAGCATAGTTACTATACCCGTCAAAGTTTAAAGAGAAAGGGAAGAAAAGGCTTGGTGGATCATCTTTCAAAACTGTAAGGCTACTGCTAGTTGTGCCACCATTTCACCTTCTACCTCAGCGTCATATCAGTGTTCTCTCTCATTTCTCACCCTCTCACTTGACACTCCCAACCACTCACCCCACTTCATCTTTCAACATATTTTTTATGTATTAAAAACTAAAACTTTTTATTCATTAAATTCATAAAAACATTACATTAAAAATAAAAGGGCAAATGACAAAAAAATACATCGAACTTGACACTTTATGTGATTATGTGTAGCCAACTATTTTTTTTTTATTGTGTGTACTGAACTTTCAAATTTCGATCATTGTGTGTATTTTGTGACTATTTTACCCTTAATTTTTTCAAATTTCGAAGGGTAAAATGGTCATTTTACATGGCAGAATAATCACAAAATACACATAATGATCGAAATTTGAAAGTTCAATACATACAATAAGAAAAAAAATAGTTGGCTACACACAATCACATAAAGTGTCAAGTTCGATACATTTTTTTTGTCATTTTCCCAAAATAAAAAGTATCATAAATATTAAAAACTAAAACTAAACATTACGAGAAAGGTGTTTGGTCAAATCGGCACGAAGGTTTTGATGCACTTGTGACGATTTGATATATGTGATAACTCTACGTCTGTCTTCTTGGGATCGTATGGGGTCCTCCGGTTGATGTGTTTCGTCCGGATACCAATTTGGAGATATCGTCGTACATTGGTCTTTTATAATCATATTATGTAATATGATGATGCATCATATTCTTTATTTTTTCTTCATGCAACGCTCGTGCGGGATTGGCTATTATAGCCCATTTCTTCTTTAGAACACCAAATGCCCATTCTACATCATTCCTTGCCGATTATTTCATTTGATTATATCGCATTTTCTTGACTTCATCGACGCCTGGTTCTCCTATAGTCGTAACCAAAGTTGACCATCCGAATATATCCTGTCAGCAAGATAGTATCTGAATGGGCAAGTTACGCCGTTAGTCACAAACATAATCTCTGGTGTTTTTTTGTTTTTGAGATCGTTGAATAGAGGGGGTTGATGTCGTTGTTCACCCCAAAAACACCAAAGAAAGCATGCCATATCCATAAGTCTTGCGCAACAACTTCTAGTAAAATGAATGGAGTCGAACCATGATCGCGTCTAACATATTGCCCTTTAAGTGCGTTTGGACAACCATGCCACAACTAATCTGTACAATAAAGGCTAAAATTCCCGAAAACCCGTGATTTTGTTTGTGATAACTTTTCAACATCGGTGATAGTAGATTTCCGCAAATACTTTGCTCCAAAAATTTCCATAACAGATGTACAAAATTTTTCAAGGCATAAATGAGAAGTTTCTCGGCCCATTTTCAAATATTCATCAAGGGCGTTAGGAACGGAGTCGTATGCCAATTGACGAATTGCGGATGTGCACTTCATCAACGGTGAAATGCTTTGTCTTTCGAGGGCGTCAATAGTATCAGCAAAATATTCGGAATGAAGACGTATTTCTTCAACTATCCATGTGAATATTTGACTCATTCGGAACCTCTCCTTGAAAGTTTCTTCCAAAAACATAGATTCGCACTAAAATTGGCTTGGACTAAACGCTCATGAGCATCGTACCGAAATCGGCTTATATAGTTTTTCTTCGATCGATTTGGTTGTCGTCTATTCATAATAAGCGACACCGCTTTGCTAAAAAACCTCATGTCCCGACTAATAACTTTTTCTTCTTCAGATTCGTCGAACATTATTGTTTCGAAATTTATATCCTCCATAAGTTTTGTTTGAGTAGAGATGTATTAATAAGAAATTAGAAAGTAATGGTGAAGTTGTGTTTGAAAATGGTGAAGTTTATTGGGTATTTATAGGTAGAAAATGTTGTAGTGGATTTTATTTATTTATTTATTTATTTAAAGCCAAACGGATATATTTTTGTGTGGGGCCCACCCAACACGTTAACATATAACGTGAAACTTTCACCTTTCACCTTCACCGCTCGCCTCTTGCCGCCGTCAAGCTACCCCTCCCTAGCTCTTTACCACCGTCAACCAACCCTTTGCCACTTCTGGCCCTTTTCGACTGGCAGTAGCCTAATTCTCAACAAGTTCAAAAGGCACTTGACAAAACAAATTTCTTTAGACTTGTTTTTTATGGGTGATGGCTCACCTTGACCATCACGCGCCACCTTTATAGTAACACCCTCATGTCGCGTGTGACGCAAGAGAAAAAATAGAGATAGGGGTGATGACGCTCACCTTTCACGAATCAAGGAAAAAAAACCGCTAATTTTTGTGGAGCCCCCTCTCACAAACGGTCACATACATAAAGAAAGTCTAAACTTTACCATTTTAATTACCAATAAATACACTCATATCCCATAATTTTTATACACAACTTCTCTATCTATATTTACATTTATTCTCATTTTGTATTTACTCTAATTATCATCTTTTACATAATATCTAAACAAAACACTTAAAAAACTAAAACCTCAAAACATCAACAACAAAACGGCCAAACACCCAATTCAAATTTCCGTCCCGGTCCTACTCCACCGGTAAACTTTCGAGCCAACATCGTTTGTTTACGGAAACCATCAATACCATATTAGTTTACGTTTTTATTTTCATACGTTTATGTTTTTAAGAATAAAAGATTAATTTGGTTTTTAATTAAATTTGCTAAAAAAATGGGTTTGTTGGTGATAAAGGCAATGCCCATGAAAGCTGAAAGATGATGATAATGGTGATATGCTGAATGAAAATGTAACGCTAACGTGGTAGTGATAATAATGGCTACAATAAAAACTAGTCATAGTACAAACGCTCACTGTATAAAAGAAATGCAAGATAAAACAATCTTATCCTAGAGAAGACCTTAATTCATTTTCTTGAATCTTTAGAAAAAATAAAATTCAGTGATAATGGCTTGTTGCACAATTTTTATTAACAAGTTTCACCAATTATTAAAGTGTGTTTAGGATACAAATTAAAAAAAAGAAAAAAAGAAAAAGAAAGAAAAGACCACTGCATATACATCTCCCTCTAAAAATGAATAGTTACATATACGTCTTTTGCACAAGTATTAATGAGTTTTATGCAAGTCCCGACTCCCAACATCTAAGTAAGTGAAATCTTTATGCTCAAAATACCGATTTAAGTAGTCATTTATTTGGTATCTCCTAAAGAGCAGAAACTGCCATTTTAATCCTTCTCACGTATTTCATATGTTGGTTTTATGGATATAAATTAGTAGTCGTGAGTTATGATCGAACTCGAAACCTATGGGATTGCACGCGTTGCGTATGAAATTTAATTATATTAAGTCACAAAATATTTATATGGTCAAACAAAGAAAAAGGAGGGGGTTGAATGTCGAGTTTTAAAACTTAAGGAGGTATTGGACAAGGTTTAACGCTATATAAATACACCCTTTTGGTCTCATTCGGTAGGAGAGAAAGAAAAAACACACGACATACGACCTTTGCTTTAAATATATGTATCGTAAATCAACATTAGATTTTATCTGATTATCTAATGCGTGCTATGCATGCTATTACCGCATGTATGACATGCCATGTGATTTCATGATTTTAGCCCTTTTCTTCTTTCATTGTACTGATGATCGACAAGCTTATAATATTATATACAATGCCATGCATGAAATTACTATTTGCATGTCATGCAATGTGCATGTTAATATTAATCCTTTTTCTTTCTTGTATTATGATCGCCAATATATATATAAAATAAAAGGGTCCGACCCGATTTATTTTATTAAAAGTTGAACATTGTTTCACGTTTTAATTGTGACTTGAACTAACATTCTAATTAAATCGCTAACAATACGCGCGTACATGATCGTAGAGAAATCCTATTTTGGATTTTGTTGATTTACATTATTCGACTTTAATAAGTCGACTAGCACTCAAACCCTAATTAGGGTTCATCACTTGCTAGTTTTGTGGAATTGATTCTTGTTCGGCTAGAATAAAAAAGGTATGCATGCTTTATGTTTATGTTAGTTAATTATTCATTATTCGTTTCTATACGCTTCCGCATGTTTCTTTGATGTTTTATGTGTTTTATATATGATAGTCATGTTATATAATTCCAACAGTGGCATCACGAGTCTTGTTTAATGAGTAATTAATTACTAAACACGTAAAAAACGAATATTGTATGTTGTTTGATATGATTATTCTAGGGTTTTGGTTATGATTATGTAAACCATAATTTTAGGGTTAGGGCTTTTGCCCTAATTTGTTTTAAAAAAAATTATGGATCGAATTTTTTTTTTGGGTCGAAACCCTAAATTTTTTTTAGTCGATTTCTTTAAATTTTTTTTAGGGTTTATATTAATTGTTATATTATCTATATCGAAACCTAGAATTAATATATTTGTTACGTGATAGATTCATGAATAAAGTGTTATGTGACATGGAATTGTATGCGATCTTGTGACAATGTGAATAAATTGTTGTGTTAAATCCATGAAAACGTGCATGTTTGGCATGGATTATTGTCGATATATATATTTAATTGTTAAGTTATGCGAAATTAATTGTTAAGTTTTATACACATGTTTATTATTTTGATAAATCTTGAATTGGGGAATAACTCAATAATATTAATGAATCAATTATGTGCAATTTGGTATATTTTAATTATGGCTTACGCAATCGATTCGTCGATGTATGTGGCTCATTTTCAATTATGCGAGTGAAAGCCCTAGTTAATATATATGTTAATTTACCTAGATATTGATTATTAATAGGCTTTATCAAATAAGTTGCATGTGGCTACTTGTTTACACGTATTAATTGTTAGTTATGTGCGCATTGTTTTAGTTGTTTATTTTTTTATTGTTACTTGTTTGTTTATTATGTGCGACAAGTTTTAAGCAAAGGGTAATTTTGAATAAAAAAATAAATTGGACTAAACAATGGTGAAATTTGATTTGTTTTTGAAGAGTTAAATTTTCAATAAGTTTAATTGATTGATGATTTTGGTACAAATAGTGAGAACAGCTCACCCAATTTTGACGGACTAAAAGAGGGGTACAAGGAGGGGAGCGCATTAAATTGTGACCCGAAAGAAGGAGGTCATAGCTTCAGCGCTGACCAAATTCTCCGCTTCTTTGCGAGTCAAATTGGAGTTACCAAGTAGGCTATAAGTACAAAATCATCTTAAGGGCGAATTAGCTTTAATTCCATGCGTCACTTTTGTGGTAATTATCCGAAACACTAAGTCTTTAGACTTATGCAAAAGTACGATATAATGGACGATAATTAAAGGTAAATTCCTTGATTGGCGAAACCAATACCTCAATCAAAACTTTGATAATTTGATCTTTACGAATTGGTTAATAAAAAGTTTTTTTTTATTAAAAACTATTGATACGAAGTTGTATGCATGCTTCTTCATACATATTTGATTCGACACCATAAATCAAAACTAGTACCCTTTTAAAATTAAGTTAGTGCCATCTAGTTAAAGGAACACTCGAAGTTGCAATTTACATCATGTGGGAACTTGGCGAGATTGTGATGAAAAGGTAAATCTTCATGTGAAGTCAGACCTTGCATGGACATATTTGCAGTTCTTAAAGTTAGAGGGCTTAAATTGAGTAGTAAGTGAGAACTGGACTCAAGGCACAATATGGGATAGAACATGTTTACATTTGCAATAGCGTTGGAAAATGTAAATCTCATAATGATCTAGGAATTGGAAAATGTTTACCAATTATTGTTCGACAGATTATCTTATTATGTGCTTTCTTTACTAGCAGATCAACTGATGTAATGGAACTATGACAATTTGGATCATAGTTTTCGAGAAAATTCTATGGTTATATGAATATTACCTTGGGTATTTTATTTTCTTGAAAAGTTTAATTATCGAAAATACTAAAATTGAATTTTGCAAATTCTTTAAATGTATTAATGCAACATTAAACCGTAAACGTAGGTTATTCCTGTATTCGTAAATTGATCTACACCTGTAAGGGTTTTTTGTAGAGTCAACTTTGCTAAAAGAATAAACCTAGTCCTCTTTTCATAAGAAAGAGTGAGATTTAATCCTATTCATTTTCATGAATGAGAAACGTATGATAGGACAAAATTATAAATATCTAAATTCAAAATACATAACTCGTAAGCAAATTTTAATAGTTAAGAATATTGCATATTTTCTGAGTTAATAAATTAGAAGCTAGACTAATTTACTGCAAAATTGGTAAAAGACAAACTAGCATGTTTTATCTAGTTGTTGTGCTTTGACCATTTAAAAGTACTACGTATAATTGTTGGAATAGTAGAACTATTAAGAAAGAAATTGCATGCCCAATTTTTCAAGTTAATAGCATTGGTTGATAATTAATCATCTACATAGTAGAATATGTTAGACGATATGTATTAGGCTTTTTGTATTTAGGCCCGTATGTATTAGGCCCATATGTATTTTATATATACTCATATTATGTACCGAATAAGAGAGATACACAGAAGATTATACCGATCATTATTTTATCTTACATGGTATCAGGGGACTTTGCGGTATGTTCAGGGGACTTTGGACTATGGTTTACAGTTGTTTTCATCTACTACTGACTCCTTGATTGCCTATTCGGATCCTGATTGGGCTGGTTGCCCAACTACTCGACGGTCTACTTCTGGATATTGTGTTTTTCTTGGTAGCAACTTACTCTCCTGGTCCTCTAAACGTCAACCGACGCTTTCTCGTTCCAGTGCTGAGGCTGAGTATCGTGGTATTGCTAATGCTGTTGCTGAGACATGTTGGATTCGGAATTTACTTCGTGAGCTTCATACTCCATTATCTTCAGCCACTATTGTGTATTGTGATAACGTGAGTGCTGTGTACTTGTCCTCTAATCCTGTTCAGCATCAGCGTACAAAGCACATTGAAATTGATATTCATTTTGTTCGTGATTTGGTTGCTACTGGTCAAGTTCGAGTTCTACATGTTCCTTCTCGGTTTCAGTATGCTGATATTTTTACCAAAGGGTTGCCGTCTATCTTGTTTGCTGAGTTTCGTGACAGCTTGAGTGTTCGGTCTCCTCCCGCTCAAACTGCGAGGAAGTGTTAGACGATATGTATTAGGCTTTTTGTATTTAGGCCCGTATGTATTAGGCCCATATGTATTTTATATATACTTATATTATGTACTGAATAAGAGAGATACACAGAAGATTATACCGATCATTATATTATCTTACAGAATACACTATTTTAGTACATAAGTAATTGTTATGTATGGACTTTCTCAAAGGTGTAGGGAAGTAAATAGAACACTATTTTCTTTCACTGGTTAATGAAACACTTACAATGTTGTCAAATCCAGTAGGAGTATTGTGTTCTTATTACTGAATAAGGAATTAATGTAATGATCTATAATTCAGTGGGAGTTACAAGCTTTGTCATCTTGGTAGTAACCCATATTATCTCTAGAATGCCTTAAGATAATTACTTTCCACTTGTAGACACTTATGTTTTCAAGGATAGTCGTGTACGTTTCCTTATTAGACAATGAAGTGGTTCTACATCTACTAGTTATGCTAATATCAATGACACGATCATATTGGCCACATAAACAAACATATGTCTTGTTGTTTATCTGCTACATGATGTTGTTCCATGCACAAGTGGAAGAGATCTATATTGTGTGCAAGGTACAACATATAGGTATACGATTTAACGGATTCTCTTGACTGCAAGGTAAGAGACTAACGTTCTAATATGACTTGTACATATCTAATTCAAGAAACACTTGGTGTTGCAATTTGCGTCATGTGAGAACTTGGCGAGATTGCAACAACAAAGTAAATATCCATGTTACGTGGGATCGTATCTGGAATAAATTTACAGTTTCTAAATTAGACAAGTATTTAGAATATGTGTCAAGATGATATATATATATATATAAGACTACTTCAAATTAGATATTTATGTATTATTAGAATGACATAAATGAAGTAATCTAATACTACTTCAATTTGTTTATTTATGTATTTTGGAATGACATAAATGGAAAAAAAATGTAGTGCTACATTATTGTGAAGTAAATAAATTAACTTGAAATTACTATTGAAACCAAGAGTTGTGTTCATAATTAATTTAGTTAAACATGTTTATGATTCATTGTAAAGACATAAACATAAAGTCTTTTAAGACTTATAATAAAGTAAGACGTTAACTTGTTATGTTTTTTAATTAAGACATATACAAGAAGTCATTGAGTTGATCAATGATTTATAACGTATAATGGGATTATAACAATTTATGTTTTCTTGATGAGACATGGATATGAAGTGACTTGGTTAAAGAGTACTTGTGTTATAAAGCATGCAATTGGCTTGAAAAGTCTATTATACCATTAAGTTGACTTAGTTGGTAAATAGGTAAGCCAAAAGGAATATGTTTATCTTATATATTGTTAGATTGTCTTACAATATTAATTCTAATGAATACCACAAGTTGATGGTATGTTCAGTTAGGAGAATCAAACTCTATTTGATTTGTTTGATTCAAGATAACCATAACTTCTTTCTTAAAAAGTAACAAGGTTAGAAAATTGAGTACGGATTGAATATACTCAATATGACTCCAACCTATAAGATTAATAAAACACCATTTTATTATGGAATGTGATGAATCACATTAAGTTTTAAAATTGAAGATTCTGAATTTGTTAAACTACTTATGAATAGGTTATTAACAAACTAAAGTCGGGAATTATCAATGTGTATTTGTAATGTCCCAAAAAGAGAACAATGTAGTTTTGCTCTAATTGCTAAGTATATATAGATAGTCTATACATTACAAAAGGCAAGTGGGAGTTTTTTTTATCTTGAAAGATAAAATTACAAGATACATAATCTTCTTAAATACACTAGTAAATATCATGATGAGGCTAGATATGAAATGTTAACCTCAAGATGATAGAATTTTCATTCATAGATATGCAAGGATATCTCATATATTTGATTTATATGCTGAGAAGAACATGAGTTACAGGATTATAGTAAACCTGATAATCATTATGATGGATTACCAAATAATGAATTGGGTAAATTACTCATATTATGAATGTTAAAGATGTTGTCCATAAAGATAATCAATTTTGGAAATTTGGTTTATCCTAATAGTTGGACTAGAGAATGAAGATAAGTTTCTTCAAAGAGATGGAAAACTCTAAGTGGTTTAAATCTCTTTGTAGAAATCACATGGACAAAATTGTACACATATTTAATGCATGTTTTATGACAAGATTATTAATCATACTTAAGCAATTAATTGTGATTGGATATTCTTTCCTATACACATTAAATATATAAAGATGATAATTGTCATACTTGTTTTCATTAATATGAAATATGACAATTGAATATCAAAACTCTTTCTTGAGAAATTACTTGAGCGAGAACGGTAAATAATCGAAAGGTTTTTTGAATTTATATAATCTTTGAATGTGTACGAAGTGCAATAATTCATGAATGGATAAATGCATGCATCTATGAAATTATTCTTATGTTTAATTATTAAATCCTAGTTTTGATTTATAATTGAAATAAGATAAATTTTAAGTATTACTGAAAGCTACTGGGAGTATTATGTTATGGTTTTAAATCTTATATGTTGTATAACATATAGTAAGTAACATTCCTTGTAAGCTAAATGTTAAGTCTTAGATTTGAATGAAACTTCACTTGTAAGATTTAAGAATTAAAACATACAACCTTGGAATATATGTTTATTATCAATAAACATGAGCAATAAAGAAATGATTCTAATAAAAACATGATATATCATTTGGGAAATGGATAAATATCTTTTGACAAGATAGAACATGAATGAAATCTAAGTTTGACCTGTAGATTCATCATGTACATCATGTTGTGTATTAAAATTGTTGTATCATTCTTGAATAAGAAATGATTTGACAACATTGATATCTAACTAAAAGTTATTAGATAACTTGTGTAATACCTGAATTTCTAAAATTCACAAAAAGACCAAAATACCCCTACAATCAAAAGTATGAATAATTAATTCAAAAGAATACCAAGTAAGCTATGTAAATTCAGAGAATTTTAAGAAATATCCCACATGATCTAAATAAATATTAAACACTTTGTAAAGGTAATTTTTATAGTTTATGATTTTATAAAAATTAGTTTTGTATTTTACATATTAGCCGAAAATATTTAATTAGTTTTATAAAAGAATTTAATTAAATAAAAGCCCAATATAAGTTTATAAAATTTAGAGTCCATTTATTTTAAGTCCAATAAATTATAAAGCCCACAAGAAAAATAGTAACTCAAGTATATATACAAAAATTCGGTTCCCATAATCCCTAATAACCGATTAAACACAAACCGACACCCAAAACCCTAAACAAATCGATTTCCAGTTTCCAGAGCTTGAGACCATTTTTCTTGGAGAAGATTGAAGGTAAAGAAGGTGGGAAAAATAGTGTTCGAAGTCCTAAGTTGCTGTGGTGATCGTGGTGAGTTTTTGAGTGAATTAGGGTTTCGGCGAGAAGGGTTTTTGTGCTTCTTTTGTTTTAACGATCCAAGCTCATCAAGGGTAAGTTACTAATGTTGATTTCAGTCCTATAAGTCATATATAACACATAAAAATTAGCCATGCATGTTTAATATGTTGTATGGAATTATTTGGAATCTAAAACCCTAGAAAACGTATAAAATAGCGAACGAGCATATGATAAACTTTGGAACCATGATCTGATTTTTCTGGGAGTTCTTATATGATATACAACCTGATTAAAATACATGTCCATGGATTCGAAGCTTGTGTAATTTGTTTGGGGTTTTATTATTTGATCGCGTATGAAAAAGGAAAGTATTTAAAAGGGACGATTAGGGTTTATGAAAACTAGGGTTTTCTTGTTATCATTAAGGTTCATTAATGCAGTGGTAATGATGGATTAATGATGGGTTACATCTAGGGTTAGGGCTTGTACTTGAATTATGCAATATTCGGTTCTACATAAAAGGTTTGGGTTGGTTTTGTAAATTATGAAACTTAAAGGTTATTTTTGTAAACAGTAAAATGGAGGTACTAAACCTATAAAAATAGGTATGGGGGTTAAACGTGTAATTTTGGATATTTAAAGGGCCATTCGAATTGTATTTAACTTAAAGGGGTATGTTTTGTAAATTCTAAAACCTTTGGGCTAAAAGTGTAAAATCTGATAATATAAGGTTAGGTCATATACTTAAAGATGTTAAGGGTGTAATATGTAATTCTGAGTAGTTAAGGGTCGACATGTGCAAATAAATTACGTAAGGACATGCATGAGTTAAGTTAATTTCCGTTTGAGTTTTCGTACGTTCTAGGTCAAAGTGGAAATCATTAAAAGAGGTAACATGTAAATTAAAGGCGTATTAAGTAATATTAAAAGTATGGAAACCCTAGAACATAAATGGGAAGTTGGTTAGGGTTGAAAGCTAAGTGTGTAATTTCGTTATTTTATGTAAATTATAGATTATATAAACTATTTTGGAAGAGAGTCTTAAAATCCGTCTTTGACATTTGTAAACCCTATGCTATGAATAATGATCATAAAAGCTCTTAAATAAGATAATTATCATATTAAACCCATACGTTTGGCTAATTAATAATTGAAACCCTAAAACGTTGTAATTCCGTCCGTCACTAAAAATGAGAATAATCTGACAACTCTAAAAGTATTAATGAGATTAATCTGTTATACTAATAAGTATTAAATAAATCATAATCCGTGTAGATTCGTTGGAGGAGACGCGACGTTACATCTTCGTATTCGTTCATTCGTTGTTTTTCTCTCATTTGCTTTAAGGTACGGATATTCTGTCTTACTTTAAGACACCTATGTTATCGTACATGTATTCTGACCTTTTCAGTAAAGGTCTCTCATGTTTTTCCTTCTTCGTCATGTCTCTTATGTTTAATAGGATTCCCAATGCCATTGCTATGAACCCTTTTGAATGTTTGATCTGTTACTTATCTGAATTCATGTTCTGGTGAACCATGCAATATCTGATGTGAACTTATGTTAGGAAGACTTTGATATGTACATTTGTAGAACCCTTCTATATTGGTTATGAATTCATGATTATGAATATATGATATGCCACTATGATATGAGCTTATGATTTCTGACTATCTGAATATGAACCTTATGATATGAGCTTATGATTTCTGACTATCTGAATATGAACCTTATGATATGAACTATCTGATATGATTCTGTGACCTTGAGTTTGACTATGATCTGTACTATATCTGAAAATCTGTTTGACTTAAGTTGGTTGATAATAACCAAATATTTAACTAGTCATGGGGGTTCCATGTCCGTATCAGTGATGCACATCTGATATGACTCTAGGGCAGTAGAGTGATGTTCTGCCACGTCTCTGGATGGTGAAGCATATTTTTGAATATGTAGGAAGGGGCGTATGGATGCATCCTAGATCTGATCTGTTATCTGATATGTTATCTGGTGAATGATGTCGTGTGCAATACGCGTCTTCACAAAATTCTGGGAGCTAGCTACTCCATGTACATGTATATTTTCTGATGTTACCTTTTGAAGAAGAAAGATGTTTCTGATATGATATGTTAGTGAATGTGTTTATGACGTATTTGTTTAAGTGATTATTAGTTGCCATGCTAAGATAGGATTACTATGTTTAAAACATGATTCGTATATCTGATATTATGATTTGTTATCATTACGTGAATGCGTTGATTTGCGAGATGAATGTGCTAGTATATAATTGAGTGTTTTGAAGGTTTAATTATCTGTCTGCATATGTGACCTGCCATGTTTAAACTCTGCTAAGGTTAGGATTTGATATGAGAACTGGTTTAGCTATTATGTCTGCCATGACCTGTCTGCTGTTTCCGCTGCTATATTATTGAATTAAGTGCTATAAATGTTGAATAATTGATTTGTACGAATGCCATGTTATTTTTCTAGGACTATTTCCGTTAGCTTTTAGACTTTCTGTTTGGCTTATACGTAATCTGTTATTCGATATGTTGTGCGTTTGGTTGTTCTGATGTGTATGTTTTTGTATCTTTAATGTGCTATGTGATGTCTAAACTGTATATGTGGTTGTTTGGATTTCTGTATATATATGTGCTACCTCAGAATCCTAAAAGATCCTTCGTCATTATTTCATTTTATTTTCGTTATTCGTATATTTGTTTTGTTTTAGTTTTTGTTTCTGTTATATCCGTTCACTGGGCTTTGTAAGCTCAGCCGCACTTTTCTTTTCCTGCGGCAGGTATTTAGCATTCAAGATGAGCTTATGGGATAGCTGATCTGGGTTTGAGAGTAGAGCTGAGAGCAAGATTTGACCATAGAGATCTTAGATTAATTTTGGATATAAGTTATTTATATTATATTTTGTAAGTTTTTGTAAAGGCTTCAGCTATTGTATGGTATTTAAAGTTCTGATATGAAACCGTATTGTGATATCTTTACCCTTGTCGGGTCGGGGTGTTACAACTTGTGTAATAAATATTCTAATAGAATTACATCCTCAGCCTGGAATTGCTCCTAGATTCTATGGATGAACAATATGTCAATTGTTGTGCAAATTGTCATCAGCTACAAACTTGAAAGTTTGGAAGACATCAAACATTACACAATAAGATATTAAAGTTTACGGAGTTTTAATGAGCATATTGTTGTTTGTATACAAGGATGATGGTTTAATTGAGATGACACTCAATACTAGTCATGGTAGGATTTCATCCTTGTTAATGGCCATGTGAACTAGTTGTGCTACTAAAAGCGCAGTTGCATTATACATTAAAAGAATAAGAATACTTTAAACTTTAAAATGTTTGAAAGTTTAAATTGTCATAAATTGGTGATAGAGGATGTCACACACTTTATGAATTATTATGTGGATTGGTGAATGCACACATACAAGGACTTCACTAGTTGAATTCTTGAAATAAGTATTCTCAAAATTACGATAGACCAAGTTGGTTGATTTATGCCTTGTCAACAAGTATGATTATCATTACTTGAGGCATAATTCATCAACTGAAATTTTCATGCATTGATCTATTTAGTATTTGGATAAAGGATGTTAAACAATTATTATAATAAATCAAATACTTGGTATGTTTGATTTTATAATATATTGTATCCCATATTTGCATGTTTAATCCGTGAATAAATTTATTTATTCTAAATCGTCCGTTGTCAATTAATGATATGGGAGTATCGTTAAATTAAGACAAATCGGAGTGATTTGGTAGAATATACTTAAAAGTATATTAATGAGAAAGCATACCAATTTCAGATGATATTCAGTGAATTGAATATAGGACTTATCCCAACTACATGATTTTACTTTATGGATATTGTTATTAAGTAAATCATGAATAGTTATCATCAGACTTGAGATACCAGATAAGTTTCATGAATGTAGCGCACTTCTATGGAATAACTTAACGCTATACGTAGCTGGTAGTCATAAGGGTTGTTTCCAGAAGTGTTGCAAAGTTTGTAGGTTAGTCTCGTAGTCAAGATAAAATTTGTTCCTTCAAATTTATTTGGAGTTTAATACTGCTGGGCCCCTCGTAGGGTTGACAAGATGTTTGCGTGGCCACGCCCAAAGATCTCCCCTGAATATGTTCAGAAGATTTGGTAATCTTGCTAAATCACTAACAACGAGAAACAAAATGGTTGAATAAAGAATGACTTAAATCCATATCTTTATTTAACATGGTATTAGAAACAAAAGGATAATAATAATGAGAAATCATTAAAAGGTTTTTTCCAGGAGACCTTACTCGAGTCGTGCTAGAGGCATCGAAGTGTTGCTAGACGCTAACCGATGTGATCACACTATTAAGATTTATCCAAGTGGGAGCTGTTGGTTTTATGGATATAAATTAGTAGTCGTGAGTTAGGATCGAACTCGAGACCTATAGGATTGCACGCGTTGCGTATGAGATTTAATTATATTAAGTCACAAAATATTTATATGGTCAAACAAAGAAAAAGGAGGGGGTTGAATGTCGAGTTTTAGAACTTAAAGAGGTACTAGCAATGACTTGTTGGACAAGGTTTAATGCTATATAAATACACCCTTTTGGTCTCATTCGGTGGGAGAGAAAGAAAAAAAAAACACACGACATACGACCTTTGCTTTAGATATATGTATCGTAAATCAACATTAGATTTTATCTGATTATTGATAACGCTACACGCGTCGTTCGGGGTCAAAGGAACTTCCTTTTCGTCGAACAAGTTTTTCAACACCCTAGGCAGTGAACCTAATCGTTGTAGTGTAGTATTAGTTTAAGCCACGGGAATTGATATCGTTCTCTAGGGGAATAGGAATGCTAGTGAGAAGTTACTACGCTAAGGTTGGGGTTGAGGAATATTATTTTTTTTATCTTTTTATGTTTTTTTGGAAATGGAAAGGTACGAATCTCGGGGTTTGGATTTGGGGGTTTGGTATTTCTACCGATTACTTCTACTTATCTAATTATCTAAACTAAGGTGTATGTAGTCTATGTCTATTGTTGTGTGCTCGTATGATAGTTTAAAAATGTATTTGCTTAGGCTTTATTACTCCCTAGTTATCTTCTATTGGTGGTTGAATTGTCACGTCCTTATTCTTAATTGCATTGTGTCTCTAAGGTCGTAGGGTATGCGTTTATCCCTAACTCTTTGAAGCTACCAAAGGTTAATGACTACAAAATCTCTAGGATTCATAAACTTTAACTCTAAAGTATTCTTTGAATGACTTGTCTACAATTACTCTAGGCGATTATAAGCTAAGGTTCATCAAAGATCAATCAAGCATTACAAACACAACGAATGACCTATCGTAATACTAGGTCAATCACAATTAAGATAAGAGACAACCAATCAATATTCAATAACTAAGTTTCATATTACCTAAGCAAACACACAAGTAAATTAGCCGGACATGGGGAACATGCAAGCATACACACAATCAAAGGAAGACATAATTAAATTAATGAAGTAAAACACTTATCTTGATATAAGATAGGGTATAGAACCCTAAAATACTGTACAAGACAGCCTTGGTTCGGTTTACGTTTTTACTCCAAAAGACCACACCCCGAAAACTAAAAAATTCGGATTCTATATATAAGATTACACATGCGACGGCGTCACCCTTTGATTTGTGACGCCGTCGGGTCGCCGTTATTAGGGTTTCGTCTTGGCCACGTTAGTCTTGCGACAGCGTCACCTTATGCTTGTGACGCCGTCCCCTTCAGTCTCTAACGTCGTTTGGATCAAATCTAGGCCGTCTGAGTTGCGACGCCCTACTCTTTTAACAGCTGAAGCCGTCACTTATAAATGGGCAATTTGGCCACTGAGTCGTCACAAAACATCTTCCGACGGCGTCACAGGTATAACCTGACGCCGTCCCCTTCAGTTCCAGCAGCATGAGTGTCTCGATTCTTGACTTTGGCCATTTTCTTCGTATATTCGCGCCTTTTCGTCCGAATAAGTGTCATTCCATCAATTTGCCTTCAAGATACCTCAAAAGTGAAAATGAACGATATTAAGTAATAACAGATACAAAAGTGATCAAATAAAGGCTTAAACGACCCCTCAAAAAGGTACATTTTAAAACCTTATCAAATATCCCTACACTTGGTATTTGCTTGTCCTCAAGCAAATGTGCTTTTAGCCAATTGATTTATAAGTTAGAGGTCATGAAGCATTAGTTTAGAACGATTTACAACACATATAAGCCCCGCAAAAGTCATAACAAGCATGAAAATTACATACTAGCACCTCACATGGGGTGTTTGGATACTCACATCTCTCGGGTGTATATGAAATATAACAAAGTGGAAATGGAAGATAAACACTCATTAACCAATCCCAGTACATAGATTACCATAGGCTTGAGACTAGATCAAACCTCCATCGCTTTGGCGTAAGCACCTAGGAAAGACTATCCAAGAGGTCTTTTAAAGGGTTGTAACGATAGGCTTACGGTAGGGAAACAAAGGGTTTGGTGAGATAGGCTATTTAGTGGTGGCAAGTCAAATATTTTTATGTTACAAGCATGCGAAGAATGGCGTTGCTAAACCAAGACTCGACACTCTAAACTCTAGATAACTGAAACAAACAAACATAAATTTAAAGATAGATGCAGGATGGTAGCCCGTATGTTTTTTTTTTCATTTTTCATTTTTTTTCACACATTTTTTTTTTCTTTTTCTCTTTTTCTATTTTTTTTCGATTTTTTTTTAATATACTTTTACTCTACCATCCTTTATGATAACATCAAAATGATAGGGATTTCTAGGCACATCCCTACACTTGAGTTTTTATTATTCTAACAATAATTTGACCCAAATTGAAAAGATCAAAACATTTGGAGTACATTATTATGCAAATAAAGGGAATTTGAATTTAACGTTCCCTTCCCGTCATCTCATAAAATTTAACTTTTCCCATGAGTCCCAATCGTCCCAAAACTGTGTACAAAGGATATGACTCGACTTAGCAACTTATGCAAGCAACTAGATAATTGAACTAAGGGTTTAGTGTGATAACAATAATGCACTAAAAGTGAGTGCATACAAGGTAGGCTAAGGCGATTTGGGTGTACATTTGGGGGTGGATTGTAAACAATGCTCTTCATTGATATTCCGGAAAACCAAAACATCACGAGAACCGCGAAAAGGATAGGGTCTGAGGGGTTAACTAGGGGTATCGTGTACTAAAAATGAGTACAACGCAAAGGTGTGGGGGAATTACTCAACCGATGTGGAAGAAGTAATTATATTACGGGTATCAAACAAGGGTTAGCCTAATGCCTCTTATCATTTAGTTATTCCTAACTACACAAGTGTAGTCTTACTAGCGATCTCAGAATGCATCACAAAACAAGTTCTAGAATCTATTATACTACCGGTTCACACTCTAAGCATTAAAGATGAATGCTTTAATTCCTACAAATCTAAGGGCGATCCTCACATTTTGGGTGGAATTTAAGTGGTAAAGGGTTTTTGTGTTAGTCATATAATTTCCTATCCATGAGACGCTTTATTAAGACCAATGACCCACTCCTATATGTCATAAAATTTTTTAAATTTGGTGCCAAAATTACCCTACCTGATATTTCTCATGGTTTATTACACAAATGCAATTGGAAAAAGCAAATATTTAAGGATAAGCATAGTTTCAAAGTTCCCGTTTTATTTTCCCTCCCTACACTTAAACTGAACATTGTCCCCAATGTTCCCCGAAAGTATCAAAGTTATGATAACGGAAGGTAATAAAAGATGAAAGAAACTAATACTCCCCTGATTAGCTCGGTAGGATCCGTGTAAAGTGGTGGTTACATCTTTCTTCAAGAAGAATGTTTGCGTGAAAAGCTCCTTCTCATCTTATGTATCTTCTTCTTGGTAAATTAAACCTGCACATTTAAAGAAAACAAACGAAACCTTCGCGTAAAATCAGCGGTAACAATATATATAGGACTCTACTAAACTAGGATATAATGTTTGTGGAATGGATGTTTACAGAATTTCTGGAAAATTAAGACCTGGAAAATTCCAAAAATTTATAAGTAGCTCAGAAAACGAGAAAGAGTAATCAGTTGTTTCTGCTCCTTCCTGACGTCGTCAGGTTGCGATCCTGACGCCGTCAGGTTATCCTGACAAAAACTGGTTTGCGATTTTCTGGAAAAAATTCTGGAAAATTTACATCTTTAGAATCTGGAAAAATTTCCTGTAAAACATCCATTATGACTCGATACAAGCATTTGACTCGAACAAACACACATGTATATCTTTTAATTAATCGAAATTCTCATGTTTACGTTTCTTTTGAAAACGTGTGTAATCCTCCCTACACTTATCGCTTATGTAAAATACCTTTATATGTAATTAAGACGAGGTTAATGAAAAAATAAAGTTTTTTACAAATTTAAACATGAGAATAAACAATCAATAAAAGATATACGACACAAACAAGCAAACAATTAAGCATTGGTTGCCTCCCACGAAGCGTTTTCTTTATTTATGAGTCTTGTAGCTAGACTCGTAGTCGTGCCCCTGCGTACCGATATAAGTAAGCCTATCCTCTAGAATGTCATAGGGATCAAACTTATCATTTAAGTTCCTAGTAGTACGTTTGGTTCGATACGCCTTTTCAAATTTCTCTCCATCGGGATCATAGATCGTTATCCTAATGTGCCACTCTCCGTTACCATCACTAGGCGGTCTATCCCAATCCCACTTATGTTTAGGCTTATCGCTCTCAACTTTCCACTTATTCATGACAAGGTTGACGGGCAAGATTCCTAGGAACTCGATCATCTTCCTAAATACTAAGGCGTCCTCTAACGGGTTCACTTCCATGTCCCTGGCCATTTCTTTTTCATGGAAAGTTGCTTTACTAGCAAAGGCTTCATCTAGGTAGAAAGGTCGTTGGGGACCTATGAAGTTCTTATCTAACCAAGGTCCATATCTAGATGGCGTTCTATCCAACCTAATCTCATATGGGATTTCCTCTTCTTTGTAGTACGTATGCTTTTTGACATCGTAAATTGACCTAACACTCCCCTCTCCTACCACTATTTTGGACATCTTACAATCAATGATGGCACTAGCGGTAGCTAAGAATCCTCTTCCTACTAGCAATGGGCATGTCGGGTCCTTATTCATGTCAAGTACATGGAAATCCGTCAAAAGAGTCAATTCTCCTACGTGTACTACCATGTCTTTTATTATCCCTAGCGGATATGCAATACTACCGTCTGCTAGACCTAAGATGGTTTCCGTTGGTTCTATCTTACCTAAGTTAAGGCTTCTATGGAGGGACAACGGAACAAGATTGATGCATGATCCTAAGTCGGCTAGAGTGATAACGCTACACGCGTCGTTCGGGGTCAAGGAAACTTCCTTTTCTTCGAGCAAGTTTTATAACACCCTAGGCAGTGAACCTAATCGTTGTAGTGTAGTAATTAGGGTAAGCCACGGGTATTGATATCGTTCTCTAGGGGAATAGGAATGCTAGTAAGGAGTTACTACGCTAAGGTTAAGGTTGAGGAAGATTATTTTTTATCTTTTTATGTTTTTTAGAAAATGGAAAGGTACGAATCTCGGGTATTGGATTTGGGGGGTTGGTATTTCTACCGATTACTCTACTATTATCTAATTATCTAAACTAAGGTTGTGGGAGTCTATGTCTAATTAATGTGTGCTCGTATGATAGTTTAAAGATGTGCTTACTTAGTTTGTATTACTCCTTAATTATCTCCTATTGATGGTTGAGTGTCACGTCTTATTCCTAGTTGCGTTGTGAGTCTAAAGTTGTAGGGTATGCGTTTCTCCCTAACTCTTCGAACTTACCAAAGGGTCTCGTCTACAAACCCACTAGGGATGATAAACTCCTACTCTAAGGCGCTCTTTGGATGGTTTAGCCTACAACTACTCAGGTAATTATATTCTAAGGTTCACAAAGATGAATCAAGCATTAAGTACACAACGAATGACCTATCGCATTACTAGATCATTATTCAACTAAGATAAGAAACAACCAATCAATATTCAATAATTAAGTTTCATACTTCCTAAGCAAACACACAAATAAATTAGCCGGACATGGAAAACATGCAAGCATACACACAAATAATCAAAGACATAATTGAATTAATGAAGTAAAGACTTATCTTGATGTAAGATAGGGTTTAAAACCCTAAAATACTGTACAAGACACCTTAGGTTCGGTTTTAGGTTTTTACTCCAAAGACTCTCCACTAAAGACTGAAAAATTCGGATTCTATATATAAGATTACAATTGCGACGGCGTCACCTTATGTTTAGTGACGCCGTCGTGTCGCCGCCATTAGGGTTTTGTCTTGGCCACGTTAACCTTCCGACGGCATCACCTTATGTCCGTGACGCCGTCCTCTTCAGCTTCTGACGTCGTCTGGATTGCATCTAGGCCGTCTGAGTAGCGACGGCCTACTCTTTCACAACTAGACGTCGTCGCTTGTAAATACGAGTTTTGGGTTCTGGCCCGTCACAATAATTTTGGGACGGCGTCACAATGTAGCACCTGACGCCGTCGCCTTCTACTTTCAGCAACTGTGAGTGTCTCGATTTTGACTTTGGCCATTTTCTTCATATATTCGCGCCTTTTCGTCCAAATAAGTGCCATTCCAGCATTTTGCCTTCAAGAGACCTAAAAAGTGAAAAGGAATGATATTAAGCAATAACGGATACAAAAGTGATCAAATAAGGACTAAAACGACCCCTCAAAATGGTACCTTTTAAAACCTTATCAAATATCCCTACACTTGTTATTTGCTTGTCCTCAAGCAAATGTGCTTTTAGCCAAATAATTTATAAGTTAGGGGTCATGAAGCATTAATTCAAAACGGTCCACAACACATATAAGCCCCGCAAAAGTCATAACAAGCACGAAAATTACATACTAGCACCTCACATGGGGTGTTTGGATACTCACATCTCTCTCGGGTGTATATATGAAATATAACAAATAGGAAATGGAAGATAAACACTCATTAACCGGTCTTAGTACATAGATTACCATAGGCTTGAGAATAGATCAAACCTCCATCGCTTTGGCGTAAGCACCTAGGAAAGACTATCAAAGAGGTCTTTTAAAGGGTTGTAACGTTAGGCTTACGGTAGGGAAATAAGGGTTTGGTGGGATAGGCTATTTAGTGGTGGCAAGTCAAAAATCTTTATGTTAACTGCATATGAAGAATGGGGTTGCTAAGCCAAGACTCGACACTCTAAACTCTACATAACTGAAATAAATAAACATAAATTTAAAGATAGATGTAGGATGGTAGCCCGTATGTTTTTTTTTTTACACTCTATTTTTTTTCTTTTTCTCTTTTTCTATTTTTTTTTCCATACACTTTTACTCTACCATCCTCTAAGATAACATCAAAATACTAGGGATTTATAGGCACATCCCTACACTTGAGTTTTTATTACTCTAACACTAATTTGACCCGAATTGAAAAGATCAAAACACTTGGGGTACATTATTATGCAAACAAAGGGAATTTGAATTTTTAACGTTCCCTTCCCGTCATTTCATAAACTTTAACTTTTCCCATGAATCCCAATCGTCCCAAAACTGTATACAAAGGATATGACTCGACTTAGCAACTTATGCAAGCAACTAGATAATTGAACTAAGGGTTTAGGGTGATAACAAACATTTGCACTAAAAGTGAGTGCATAAAGGGTAGGCTAAGGCGATTTGGGTGTATATTTGGGGGTGGGGTGTAAACAATGCTCTTCATTAATATTCCGAAAAAAACTGAAATATCACGAGAACCGCGAAAAGGATAGGCTCTGAGGGGTTAACTAGGGGTATCGTGTACTAAAGATGAGTACAACGCAAAGGGTGTGGGGGAATTACTCAACCGATGTGGAAGAAGTAATTATATTACGGGTATCAAACAAGGGTTTATCCTAATGCCTCTTATCATTTAGTTATTCCTAACTACACAAGTGTAGCCTCACTTGCGATCTCGGAATGCATCACAAAACAAGTTCTAGAATCTAATATACTACCGGTTCACACTCTAAGCATTGAAGATGAATGCTTTAATTCCTACTAATCTAAGGGCGATCCTCACATTTTGGTGGAATTTGGGTGGTAAAGGGTTTTGTGCTAGTCATATAACTTCCTATCCGTGAGACGCTTTTGTTAAGACTAATGGCCCACTCTTATATGTCATGAAAAATTTTAAATTTGGTGCTAAAATTACCCTAACCGACATTTTCTCATGGTTTATTACACAATCACAGTTGGACAAAGCAAATAATCAAGGATAAGCATAGTTTCAAAGTTCCCGTTTTATTTTCCCTCCCTACACTTAAACTGAACATTGTCCCCAATGTTCCCCGAAAGTATCAAAGTTATGATAAAAGAAGGTAATTAAAAACGAAAGAAACTAATACTCCCCTGATTAGCTCGGTAGGATCCGTGTAAAGTGGTGGTTAAATCCTTTTCCAAGAAGAATTATTGCGTGAAAAGCTCCTCCAATCTTATGTAACTTCTTTTTGACAAACTAAACCTGCACACTTGAAGAAAACAAACGAAACCTTCGCGTAAAATCGGCGGTAATAATATATATAAGACTCGATTTAAACTAGGATATAATGCTTGTGGAATGGATGTTTACAGAATTTCTAAGAAAATTATGACCTGGAAAATTCCAAAAATTTATAAGTGACTCAGAAAACGAGAAAAAGTAATCTGATGTTTTTACTCCTTCCTGACGCCGTCAGGTTGCAATCCTGACGCCGTCAGGTTATCCTGACAAAAACTGGTCTGCGATTTTCTGAAAAAAATTCTGGAAAATTTACATCTTTAGAATCTGGAAAAAATTTCTGCAAAACATCCATTATGACTCGATACAAGCATTTGACTCGAACAAACAAACATAAATATCTTTTAGTTAATTGTTATTCTCATGTTTACGTTTCTTTTGAAAACGTGTGTAATCCTCCCTACACTTATCCCTTATGTAAAATACCTTTATATGCAATTAAGACGAGGTTAAAAACAAAATAAAGCATTTTTACAAATTTAAACATGAGGATAAACAATTAATAAAAGATATATGACACTAACAAGCAAACAATTAAGCATGGGTTGCCTCCCACGAAGCGCTTTTCTTTATTTAAGAGTCTTGTAGCTAGACTCATAGTCGTACTCCTACGTTTTCTCACCACCGCCCTCTTCACCCTTTGTTTTCCCTTCATCGAAAGGGTGTAGACGCTGTATGCTTACCGTGGATTCCTTGCCAACGCTATCAATTATGGCGACGGTTTTATCTTTTAAATTGGTCTCCTTAACTGTGAAAGGCCCAAACCATCTTGGTTTGTTTCTTCCTCGTAATGCCCTTATCCGAGATCTATACAAGAGCACTTTTTCTCCCTTTAGAAATTCCTTAGGGTCCTTTTGTACCTTAGGTATTGAAGTGGGATTGCTTCCTAACTTTTTATCGGGTTTCCACAATGTCGCATACAATCCCTGAACCATAAAGTCTCTAAGCCCTTTTTCCCAGTCATTCATCTTCTTCTTAACATTGTTGCCCGGGGCTTTTCGATTTCCACCCGTAATCATTTCCATGATCTTAAGAGGGTATCTTGGGACGATGGGTATCCTAGCGTACCCCTTCCCGCTTTTGAGTATCATGATGCCTTCTCCGCATTTGATGGTTGCCTTGGCGGTGGCCAGGAACGGAGTCCCAAGAATGAGGGGTACGTTTTTATCTTCCTCAACATAAATGATCACGAAATCCACCGGATAAACGATGTTAGCCACCTCAATTAGAACATCAACAGCGATTCCTACAGGGTGGACATAAGTATGATTAGCTAAGGAAAGTCTAAGGTCGGTTTTGGCTGGTTCCTCTTTAGTTAACTTATTATAGATTGACAATGGCATTATGTTCACATCGGTCCCTTGATCGGCCAAGGCATTTATATTGTCCATGTCACCGACACTAACTGGTATCACGAAATTCCCTGTGGTGTTTCGTTTTCTTGTTAACGGTTTTTTTATAACCAACTCATACAGAGGTTCCATAGGTAAGGCGTCGTATTCTTCTTCCGTCATTTTTCCTTCAAGAGCTTCCCTAAGAACTTCATTGTACCTAAAGTTGTTTACTTGGTTTGCAATGGTTTTCTTGTTAATTTCGTGCTTAAGGTAGTACTCAATGGTCTCAGGTTCATCATTAGGCACGGACTCATCCTTCGTGCTTTCCTCAGTTTTCCACATCTCAGCCCTTGCATTCTCAGGCATAATGGAAACGGCGTTTACAAATGAAGTGGGAGGGCAATCGTTGCTTCTCACGAGCACTTTTTCGGGAGCCTTTGTTTTGGTAAATTCAATTACCAAATCTATCATTTCTTTCATTTTTGCTTGCATTTCCTCTCTCTGCCTATAAACCTCCTCTTCAAATCTGGCTAATCTCTCTGTATGAGCTGCCATGTACTCCCTCATTTGATCCTTGAAGCTTGGTGAAAGTGGTATTGGGGAAGTAGAACGGAAACGCCTTTCGGAACTTGGGTTTTGCTCGCGACTTGGGGATTCCGAAAGGGGTGTGGAGCGGTTGGTGGAGTGGGCGGATTTGACGACTTCTCGAGGAATTTGTACGGGCGCTCTTTTATGCCTTTCCATAAGATAATCAATTCCTCTCTCGATGGCACTCAATTGCTCTTCGAGTGTATCGGAGGATTCAGGAGGAGTGGATATGGCATTAACCTCGTTAATCGGAGTTTCGGGAGATTCACTCCAATCTTCGTAGCTTTGATCGGCAAGCTCCTCTATAATATCCCATGATTTCTCTGCATTAAAGTCGCTGAGTCTTCCACCGGCGGCTCGATCAATGGATCGTCGAGTGATGAAATCGGTATGATCATAGAAGATTTGGATTTGAAGCCAAAGATCAATTCCATGGTGTGGAAGTCTACGGAGTAATTCCTTAAATCGAGTCCATGCTTTATAAAGAGACTCACCTTGGAGCTGCTGGAATGTCAAGATGTCTCGCCTAAGCTTAGTGGTTCTCCCCGGTGGGAAAAATTGAGCAAGGAAGCGAGAAGTAAGATCATCCCAACTTGAGATGGAGCCGGCGGGAAGTCGCTCAAGCCAATTACTAGCTTGGTCCCGTAGAGAGAATTGGAAGAGACGCAGGCGCGTGGTCTCCCGAGTAGTAGCATCAAGGTCGATGGAATCGACGATTTTGAGGAAATCCCTCAGATGCTGATTTGGATCTTCGGAACGAAGTCCATGGAATGCACATCCGTTTTGCACCAACCGGATGGTGTCGGATCGCAGGGCCGTAGTTTGGGCTTGGTCGGGAAGCTCAATGGTGTTCCTATAGCCTAGGTGGCTTGGTCTCGAGTATTCACCAAGAGTACGGGCTCTTGGCGGGTCATTTGGCGGTAGGTTGATGAATGGTAGTGGGTTATCACCTTCCATGATGAAAAGTGATGGGTGTTACGAACAAAGGTTACGAAGAAGGGGGATAGACTAAGAGAAAGCTAAAAATGAGAAAAAAGTTTACTTGATAGGAATCAAGCAAAGAAACCTAAACGAGGTGGACTACTAACTAGCTATTCTATTCCCCGGCAGCGGCGCCAAAAACTTGATAACGTTACACGCGTCGTTCGGGGTCAAGGAAACTTCCTTTTCTTCGAGCAAGTTTTATAACACCCTAGGCAGTGAACCTAATCGTTGTAGTGTAGTAATTAGGGTAAGCCACGGGTATTGATATCGTTCTCTAGGGGAATAGAAATGCTAGTAAGGAGTTACTACGCTAAGGTTAAGGTTGAGGAAGATTATTTTTTATCTTTTTATGTTTTTTAGAAAATGGAAAGGTACGAATCTCGGGTATTGGATTTGGGGGGTTGGTATTTCTACCGATTACTCTACTATTATCTAATTATCTAAACTAAGGTTGTGGGAGTCTATGTCTAATTAATGTGTGCTCGTATGATAGTTTAAAGATGTGTTTACTTAGTTTGTATTACTCCTTAATTATCTCCTATTGATGGTTGAGTGTCACGTCTTATTCCTAGTTGCGTTGTGTGTCTAAAGTTGTAGGGTATGCGTTTCTCCCTAACTCTTCGAACTTACCAAAGGGTCTCGTCTACAAACCCACTAGGGATGATAAACTCCTACTCTAAGGCGCTCTTTGGATGGTTTAGCCTACAACTACTCTGGTAATTATATTCTAAGGTTCACAAAGAAGAATCAAGCATTAAGTACACAACGAATGACCTATCGCATTACTAGATCATTATTCAACTAAGATAAGAAACAACCAATCAATATTCAATAATTAAGTTTCATACTTCCTAAGCAAACACACAAATAAATTAGCCGGACATGGAAAACATGCAAGCATACACACAAATAATCAAAGACATAATTGAATTAATGAAGTAAAGACTTATCTTGATGTAAGATAGGGTTTAAAACCCTAAAATACTGTACAAGACACCTTAGGTTCGGTTTTAGGTTTTTACTCCAAAGACTCTCCACTAAAGACTGAAAAATTCGGATTCTATATATAAGATTACAATTGCGACGGTGTCACCTTATGTTTAGTGACGCCGTCGTGTCGCCGCCATTAGGGTTTCGTCTTGGCCACGTTAACCTTGCGACGGCGTCACCTTATGTCCGTGACGCCGTCCTCTTCAGCTTCTGACGTCGTCTGGATTGCATCTAGGCCGTCTGAGTAGCGACGGCCTACTCTTTCACAACTAGACGTCGTCGCTTGTAAATACGAGTTTTGGGTTCCGGCCCGTCACATTAATTTTGGGACGGCGTCACAATGTAGCACCTGACGCCGTCGCCTTCTACTTTCAGCAACTGTGAGTGTCTCGATTTTGACTTTGGCCATTTTCTTCATATATTCGCGCCTTTTCGTCCAAATAAGTGCCATTCCAGCATTTTGCCTTCAAGAGACCTAAAAAGTGAAAAGGAACGATATTAAGCAATAACGGATACAAAAGTGATCAAATAAGGACTAAAACGACCCCTCAAAATGGTACCTTTTAAAACCTTATCATAGAGCATCGAGAGGTTTGGAAGTTCCAAGCCTACACGGAAGAGTAAATAGCCCGGGATCGTCTAACTTCTTAGGTAGATTATTTCGCACAAAAGCGGACCCATGTTTTCCAAGTTTAAGTTCTAACTCATATTATTCTTTTAAAGCATTATAATAAGGTGATGGAGTTCCTTGTACTCCTCCTCTAGATTAGGTTTGGGTTCTTGGTTGACGGGTTTATCAAGAGTAGGTTCTACCAATGATGCGGGGCCTTGGTACCTCATTTTGGATTGCTTGGAACCCTTGTTGATAGCGTTTACCGAGTGAACCGTTTGGTGTGAGGGGCATGGATGCGCACTCTCCCATGGTGAACAAGAAAATGAAGTCGATGAAATCGAACTCACTTTTGGGTTCTTTATAGTATCCATTGGGAGTGCTCTAATTTCCCGGTCATTAAAGGCTTTTAAGAGGGCATCAAGCTTGTTTGTCATCTCGCCTTGTCGTTGCTTAAAATCAGCTTCAAGTTTAGTTAATCGAGTTTCTTGAGATGACATGAATCTAGATGCAATTGCCTCAAGACTAGTGTGGTTCCCGGTGTTTGGAGGATTGAACCTATTAGGTGGACTAGATGAGCTTTGGGGTGTGCTTGAATTTTGGTTCCACTTAAGGTTAGGGTGATTTCTCCATGAGGGGTTGTAAGAGTTTCCTAAGTTGTTTGGTTCGGGCTTGAAAGTGTACCACTTCTCTCCCGCTCCGTCGGTACGCGTGGAGGCGTAGTCCACAAAAGCTTGTTCGGGGAGTCTTATGCAATCACAAGTGTCATGGGGACCACTACATAACTCACAAGGTAGAGTGATTTTATTCACTTGATGTGAAGACTTAGGATTCTCGTAGGAGCTCATTAAGAATTTAACTTGATTCTTCAAGCTCGAGCATCCTACGGTCGGAAGATTGTGAGTCAATGGGAGGCAAGGAGATTGCCTTAACGGTTTTGGGCAACTCACGGGGGTCATTCCAACTTTTGTTGTCATAGAGAGAAAGGTCCTCTATTATACCCCACGATTCTTCCGCGGTAAGATCACTAAGTTTTCCACCGGCAGCTTGGTCAATGGATCGCTTGGTGGGGAAGTTGACATGATCTTAGAAGAGTTGGACTTGAAGCCAAAGTTCAATGCCGTGATGAGGGACTTTATGCAGTAAATCATTGAATCGAGCCCATGCTTCGTAGAGAGATTCACCTTGACGTTGTTGGAACATCAAGATATCATTCCTAAGCTTAGTGGTTCTCCCCGGTGGTAAAAATTGAGCAAGGAAGCGAGAGGTGAGATCATCCCAACTTGAGATGGAGCCGGCGGGAAGTCGCTCAAGCCAATTACTAGCTTGGTCCCATAGAGAAATTTGGAAGAGACGCAAATGCGTGGTCTCCCGAGTAGTAGCATCGAGGTCGATGGAATCGACAATTTTAAGGAAGTCCTTAAGATGCTGATTAGGATCTTCGGAATGAAGTACATGGAATGCACATCCGTTTTGCACCAACCGGATGGTGTCGGATCGCAGGGCCGTAGTTTGGGCTTGGTCGGGAAGCTCAATGGTGTTTCTATAGCCTAGGTGGCTTGGTCTCAAGTATTCACCTAGAGTACGGCCTCTTGGCGGGTCATTTGGTGGTAGGTTGATGAATGGTGGTTGGTTATCACCTTCCATGATGAAAAGTGATGGGGTTACGAAAAAAGGTCACGGAGAAGGGGGATAGACTACGAGGAAGCTAAAAATTGGGAAAAACGCTTACTTGATAGGAATCAAGCAAGGGAACCTAAACGAGGTGGACTCCTAACTAGCTATTCTATTCCCCGGCAGCGGCGCCAAAAACTTGATAACGCTACACCCGTCGTTCGGGGTCAAAGGAACTTCCTTTTCGTCGAGCAAGTTTTTCAACACCATAGGCAGTGAACCTAATCGTTGTAGTGTAGTACTAGGGTAAGCCACTGGAATTGATATCGTTCTCTAGGGGAATAGGAATGCTAGTGAGAAGTTACTACGCTAAGGTTGGGGTTGAGGAAGATTATGTTTTATCTTTTTATGTTTTTTTGGAAATGGAAAGGTACGAATCTCGGGGTTTGGATTTGGGGGTTTGGTATTTCTACCGATTACTTCTACTTATCTAATTATCTAAACTAAGGTGTATGTAGTCTATGTCTATTGTTGTGTGCTCGTACGATAGTTTAAAAATGTATTTGCTTAGGCTTTATTACTCCTTAGTTATCTTCTATTGGTGGTTGAATTGTCACGTCCTTATTCTTAATTGCGTTGTGTCTCTAAGGTCGTAGGGTATGCGTTTATCCCTAACTCTTTGAAGCTACCAAAGGTTAATGACTACAAAATCTCTAGGATTCATAAACTTTAACTCTAAGGTATTCTTTGAATGACTTATCTACAATTACTCTAGGCGATTATAAGCTAAGGTTCATCAAAGATCAATCAAGCATTACAAACACAACGAATGACCTATCGCAATACTAGGTCAATCACAATTAAGATAAGAGACAACCAATCAATATTCAATAACTAAGTTTCATATTACCTAAGTAAACACACAAGTAAATTAGCCGGACATGGGGAACATGCAAGTATACACACAATCAAAGGAATACATAATTAAATTAATGAAGTAAAACACTTATCTTGATGTAAGATAGGGTATGGAACCCTAAAATACTGTACAAGACAGCCTTGGTTCGGTTTAGGTTTTTACTCCAAAAGACTACACCCCGAAAACTAAAAAATTTGGATTCTATATATAAGATTACACATGCGACAGCGTCACCCTTTGATTTGTGACGCCTTCGGGTCGCCGTTATTAGGGTTTCGTCTTGGCCACGTTAGTCTTGCGATGGCGTCACCTTATGCTTGTGACGCCGTCCCCTTCAGTCTCTGACGTCGTCTGGATCAAATCTAGGCCGTCTGAGTTGCGACGCCCTACTCTTTTAAAACCTGAAGCCGTCACTTGTAAATGGGCAATTTGGCTACTGAGTCGTCACAAAACATCTTCCGACGGCGTCACAAGTATAACCTGACGCCATCCCCTTCAGTTCCAACAGCCTTAGTGTTTCAATTCTTGACTTTGGCCATTTTCTTCGTATATTCGCGTCTTTTCGTCCGAATAAGTGTCATTCCAGCAATTTGCCTTCAAGATACCTAAAAAGTGAAAAGGAACGATATTAAGTAGTAACGGATACAAAAGTGATCAAATAATGGCTTAAACGACCCTTCAAAAAGGTATATATTAAAACCTTATCAATTATCTAATGCGTGTTATGCATGCTATTACTGCATGTATGACATGCCATGTGATTCCATGATTTTAGCCCTTTTCTTCTTTCATTGTACTGATGATCGACAGGCTTATAATATTATATACAATGCCATGCATGAAATTACTATTTGCATGTCATGCAATGTGCATGTTAATGTTAATCCTTTTTCTTTCTTCTTGTATTATGATCGATAATATATATATATATATATATATATATATATATATATATATATATATATATATATATATATATATATATATAATAAAAGGGTTCGACCCGATCTATTTTATTAAAAGCTGAACATTGTTTCACGTTTTAATTGTGACTTGAACTAGCATTCTAATTAAATCGCTAACAATACGCGCGTACATGATCGTAGAGAAATCCTATTTTGGATTTTGGTGATTTACACTATTCGACTTTATTAAGTCGACTAGCACTCAAACCCTAATTAGGGTTCATCACTTGCTAGTTTTGTGGAATTGATTCTTGTTCGGCTAGAATAAAAAAGGTACGCATACGTTATGTTTATGTTAGTTAATTATTCATTATTCGTTTCTATACGCTTCCGCATGTTTCTTTGATGTTTTATGTGTTTTATATATGATAGTCATGTTATATAATTCCAACACCATATTCTAACCCAAAATTTATAGCTGAGTGATATGGCTAATCATCAATTAACTATTGCAGTTATTTTCCTCATTGCTGGGCATATGGATATATATGTAATTTTGTATTTTTTAAAATAGAAGTATGCAAATGACCTAATAGTTTTGAAACCACTTTTTTAAAAGGCATATCTCAAGAGTAAATGATCAACTTTAATGATGTAACCTAGCGGTAAGGCCCTTCAAGTCTTTAATGGAAGTCAAATTTTAATTTCGTAAGCTTGAACCCGTTGGGACAATTCACACAATCATTGTTACCCATAACTATAAATAACTACCGAGTAACTAGAGTTTGTGAATCATGCGAGAGGATTTATATAATCCATAATGTATGTTCCAAGTTTAAAAAAAGCGATTCAAAGAGGTATTCGGTTAACTTATTTTCTAGCTTATAAGCTTATATGAGTTTGGCGTTTGTCTGATAAGCCTATTTTTCGGCTTATCTTAAAACTTAGGACATCCACTATGATGGTTTATAAAAATATGAAGAGGTTCATAATATTGTTAACCATAGTGGACATCAGTTTCATGTTTACATGGTACGAAGAGGTCCAATATTTTATAACTTTTCACAATTTAATGCATTGAGTTATGTTATATATTTATAAAGCTTTAACAAGTTTATATATAGGCGAAATAGGTTTATAAATCTAAAAGGTTTTTGTGTTTGTGATATGACATAATTATAAACCCTTGGTTTATCATAGTGAATGCTTTTATAAGCTTTTACAAAGCTACTAAGGTTGGCGGAGTGGGAGGTGACCTCACCACAAAACCCCACTTCACGCAGTCACCCTCATTTCCCTCACCTTATGTCACGTGTCAATGAAGAGAAAAAGGGAGGTGAAGGTGAGCTACTCACCTTTCATAGAGTGTGTGTTTTATTATAAAATAAATTACCTAAATAATCCATTTCAACACTCATTTTACAAATACAATTTTTTTTTTCTTAGTTTACCAAAGTGAACTAAAAATGTCACATCAACATCTTTATCATAAGGGGACCAGGCATGGATTTTTTAATTGTAAAATAAATGTTGTACAATAAAGCTTACACTTTGAAAAGGAATCAGTCAAAATACATAAAGGTCACAAGCAATATGTGTAGCTTCTAATGCATAGTATACAAGTCAAGGAAGCATGAAAGGGCTATCCAAAAGTTACAAGTCTTGTACATATATTAAAAAAATGCAAGCTTATCTTTCTTAAACTCAAATTCTCTAGGAGGCTTCCCTGAACCTTTATTCAAATTCAAAGGAAGAGCAGGCGGTCTAGGCTTAACACCAGGTGTAGTTGCCGCCACATTAGGCCAAACACCAAGATCATCAGAACCCGCCCTTGGCCACTCTTCAGCTCTCGGTCTAGAAACAAAGCTACTGACTTGCAGACTCCCCCAGCCACCTCGCCCAGCCCAGCCACCTCGACCAGCGCAACCACCTCGCCCATGATTCGCCCAGTCGAAAAGTTCATTTTGGTAAACAATACAGGCGAGGTTCATATTCGTAAATGAGTAATGAAAATAGTTCATTTAAGAAATTTGCTCTTTATTATATTTTATTTGTGAGTGTGTGTGAGGTATTTTGTATGATATGTTTATAAAGTGAGTATTTTAATGAAATATTAGGAGAGCGGTTACCACTACGGGTGAAATGTGAGGAGGTGTGAAAGTAGAAAGAAAATTGAGGTGACGCTTAAGTGCTTAACTAAAAAATTAGGAGATGTGACCACTATTTCTAGCCTAAATCCAAATAAGCTATTGAAGGCAATAAGTTTCAATATAAACCAAAAAAGTTAAAACCTTATAAAATATACAGTAAATAAAAAATAAGGAGCCGTTTGGTATGAGGTGATAGCTTTTGGGATCGGGAACCAAAGTAAAAAGTTTTGTTTGTTTAAAATATTGAGATTTCAAATAGTAATATATAGCCTAAATATCCGCATTCCACCAAAGTAGGCAATTTTTTCGGTTTACTGACAAGAACTTTGGTTTACTGACAATATTTTGTGTCTTTATTCACAATAACATGGGCCCCCTTAATATTTTAGTATTATCTCACTTTCTCTTTCTATATATTTATTATTTTAATATTCAAATAAAATTTTAAAAATAATTTATATTATATCATTTATATATTTTCTCTCTCTAACTTTTTTTTCTAACTTATATCAAATTCAAATCCTAATCCTAACCCCATCTACAAACCAAACGGGCCCTAAAGAAGGTTACAAATTCAAAATAACCAAACGGGCCTTAAAGAAGGTTACAAATTCAAAATAAGCTTAGGGCCCGTTTGGTATGTGTATGTCACCGGGTATGGTTTGAAAGATGACTTAAATTGATTGTTTGATTTACATGCAAAGGTTTCGAAAGTTGTTAGAAAGCAAAATTTAGAGGATTCTACAAATCCACCCAAATATGGTAGGATTACACCAATTAGGCAATTACTATCTTTTTGTGGGTCCTTGATAATTTTGAACCATTAGTATTATTTCTTTTACCTTTTTTGTTATATTTTATTATCTTTTAACAATAAAATTATTAATTCAAATTTTATAAAATAATTTTAAATATTATTTTCTCTCACCTATATCAAATCCAAATCTAAATCCAAATTCAAATCCAAATCCAAATTCAAATTTTAAACCCATCTACAAACCAAACGGTCTCTTAAAAACACACCCGAAAAGTACATGTATTTAAATTTCTCTAATCATTTGCCAAACACTCTCTATTGTGTTTTTTAAGATTTTCCCAAGAAGCTTTCCAAATATTTTTATATCATTCTTTGAGTTTTCCAAGAGATACAGTGGGGCTTCTCTTCTCACTTCCCATTTTCCCCCTAAAAACCAAAAGCCCTTCATTTCATTTCAATTTTCAAAACACTTTCCACTCTGTTCACCAAAAATGGGTTCAGAAGCTAAAACGACGTCGGATCATTCACCACAAACCCCATCTCCAACAGTAACTGAGCTCATTTCAGAGCTCAAAACATGTTTCTCAAAACTCGATTTCCAAAACGTGGCAAAAATACTCATGAACCGTGAACAAGACTTGTTTAACAAAACCCATTTTCTAGAAAATGAAAAAGATGAAATCTTGAAGGAAAACAAGAAGCTAAATGATTTGTTAAAGAAAAAAGATGCAAAAATTGAGTCTTTGGAAAAGGAAAATGATGGGCTTAAAAATGAGGTGAAAAAGAAGCAAAATGAAATTGGGGTTTATGAGAAGAAGGTTTTGGATTTGAATGGTAGGGTTTTGAGTTTGGAGAAGTTGAGTAAGGAGTTGTTGGGTTCGGGGAATCATTCGGTTGATTTGGAGGTTAAAAACCCGAAGAATGTTGTTGGTGGTAAGAAATTCTTAATCTTTGTTGTTTTTGTGGTATTTTTGAGTAGTAGCTAGATTAATGTATGTTGAAGTGGTTAACATGTTTATAGTATATGGTTGATTGTATGACTCTTGAATGTTTTATAGTATGTGATTACTCTTGGGCTTCTCATGCCGCGTCGTGGGCTTATGGAAACTAGCTATATATTGTGGCTTTTACTTTTTTGTTTTTGTTTTGGTAACCATGGTTTATGACCTTTTGGCCAACCGGTCCACGTGGTTTGAACCCACCTCCACTCAAACTCAAACAGGGTACAACCTCAGCTCCCCCTTTTGGGAAAGGATGTCGTGGCCCTATCAAGGCTCTTTGGACCAATTAGGAATTGAACTTGAGACCTCTCACATTTAAGTTATGATTGTCAAAAGCTTTTTGCGACTTGGCCACCCATGAGTGGTTTGTGGTTTGTTTGGCTTGTAGTTAGTTTAATGGTCTGTTGTTTGGTAGTTAAAACTTCTCTCAATGTCTATATAAGTAAAGTTTGATAAGTTTTTTTTATCATTAAATTGAATATTTACATGGTATCTACCCTTTACCCCTAAAAAGAAATGTATATCTAAGATAAATTTAGAAGTACCTAACTACCTGTTATAAGAAACTGATTGGTTCTGATTTTTAAAGTTATGTGATCACTTTGAATATACACATATGAACACATGCTTTATCATGCTTGAAGTTGAGTTCTTTTAGGTTGGATTTTTGTGGAAGTATATTAGAACAGGAAGTATATTAGTAGTTTTGTACGTTGGATAACTAAAGAAGAGAAATGAGTATGTAAAGGTATCCTTTATTTTGATTTGTGCATCAACTGTTAAACGGATATCTGCTTTTTGTCTATTATGTTGTTGTGTTTCATTTACCTTTCCATGGCATAAATAGTTTTCTGGTTAGTTGAAGTGATAGTCAGTGTAGTGTTATTAAATCTGTACGTTGTGTTCTGTTTAGACCTATTTTAGTTCTAGAGAGTACAAGCGTTTCAATAGTTTCAGTTTTCATTTATGCATAGAAATACTAAATAATGACTGTCTAAGCTCAACTCTTACGAAATTTTTATTTGTGACAGAAGGTAGCAGACCTCCTCCACCTCCCGGGTTTGAAGAAATATTGGACCCCAAACCCCAAAAGGAAAAAGATTCCAAGGTTCCAGAGATCATCAAGATAGATGATGATGATGATGATGACGATGACCACGGTGATCGTGATTTAATGAAAGTATCTTCAAAAAGAAAACGTGATGAAATTAAAAGAGATGATAGTGATGACGATAAATGTATTTCATTTTTGAGAAGAAAAAAAGTTTCAAATGACTTTATACAATATCATAAAAAAGATAATCATGATGACAAAATTCCAACGAGAGCCTCTCATTTGAAAAGTCCATTCTGTGATAGCTCCAGTTCAGATTCAGATAATGAAATAACCAAGATGAGTGCTAAAATAAGCTTACCGAAAGATAGATGGGAAACAAGAGAGGATATGGTGAAAGAATTTAATAAAGATGACCAGCTTTGTTTGAATGCAATATGTGCTTTGCATAAACAAGATGCTTCACAGAAACATGTAGTTTTAGTACGTCCATTTGATGCATTTCGGTATGATCTGGATGTTGCATTTAAATTTGCATTTCTTTATCTGCAAACTTATTCTCTATAGATTTAGACCATGTTTGTTCTTTTTATTTTGTATCCAGAATCTCTTCCCTGTCGCGAAAGAAAACGCTTTCAGAGCTGTCTTCATTTGATCTTCATCAGTGTCGACAGTTTGCTATGGATTATTCAGATAAGCTCTTTGACATATATAAAGAGAAAAGTGACACATTCTTCTCTGCTTTATGAAGTTAAGTAAAAAAGGTAAGATGATTAGTATCAAACTCTGAAAGATATGTAAATCTTGGTTCTTTTGTGATGTCCTTAAAGGTTGTTGCGTCATCTTGAAGGTAGATTTAAGTATTTAACATAATAGGTGCATTTGGGATTTTGGAATCAGGTTTATCGTTTATATATAGTACTACAGTCAGATTAGAAGCTGTTAATAGTTTTGTGAATCTGTTAGTTAATACTTTCTCTGCAGAATAGTTTTGAACTGTTAAACCTAATTAACTGTTTTAGTTTTCGGTTTTGGATTGTATTAACTAGTTTGATTATGCCAGTTACCATATTGGTTTGCTTTCTTTAAGATTCAATTTAATTAACAAGATGCTTTTTGGCAAGTTGTTAAGAAAATCTTGGAAACTACACCTGAGAGAATGAGAGGTGGAACTTATGTAGGTCATTGATAACCGTCGAGTGTCTCGAACTCATTAACTTTAGCTTATCATAAAGCTTTATTGCCCACTAAAGGTGTCAAAATATGTGAGTTACGGGGTTGCATGATGGGTCGAAGCGGATAGTTTTTTTTTAATGGGTCAAAACCGGCCTGGTTGACCAACTTTTTCTTGTCCACTTTGATCTTATTTTTATGACCAGCTAATCGATTCCAGTATGATTATAAAAAGATGTTATTAAACTGATAATCTATATATTTTATTAAGTCAGTTAGCAGGTTTTAAACATTAGGAAATACTTGAGTGATTTTCTACCCGATTAACCTCTTTGACCCATGTCAGCAGTTACCAAGTCTTAAGCTAATACCAATTAGAACTTTTGAAGATTACATAAAAGCCATAATTGACCCAGTGTTGAGACTTATAGGGTTTTGAGAATTGGCGATTATGTTTTCTGTTTCAACTAGAGATGCACATACGGGCTAAAGGCTCAGCCCGATCTTAGCCTCTTACGCCAGACCCATGAAAGCCTGAAAAAACTCGGTCTAAAGTTCAGTGCAGATTTGGTCCTAAAGCCTGAAAGACACATTGTGGTTTCTAATTTATCTTACAAGACAATATTTTTGGGGTAAAGTTATCTTACAAGACTATACACATGTTTAGATAAGTTATTTGTCTTAGTTGCATATAAAGTATTGAATTATAAGTTTTTTCAGTTATTGTTATGTAGTTTGTGATTTAAATATCAGTTAATGTATGAATTCTATGCAATTTTTGATCATCTAGAGTTCCAGAAGGTAGTAAAAACTATCATTGATCGCGATTCAAACCTGAAGAATAAACAATTAAGGTACAAAATCACTTGAAAATGACAAGGATTTTGATACACTGAAAAAACCAGGATTTTGTTTATTCTGACCAACTTCTCCACACCAGTGTTACATACGAAGCCTAATCCTGTACTTTGTAATCCTAAATTTCGTAACATATTTATATGTATTCATAAGTATGCTTATGATTCCGAATACAAAGTAATCCACCCAAAAACTATCCATTAGATTATTTTTTTGTTACCACAAAACTTATCATTGGCTCAAATCAACATGTGGTATTTGTCATTGTGAAACATGAATCTTGTTTGTAAACTCAAAGAAATAGCTTGCATAGAATCCATGAGGTGAATGGATGAGAACTTTTTTAATAGTGATAAAACAATAGAAACCTCAAGTACTTGAGCCTCTGCGAGCATTCTGATTTCGGTCTTGGTTGATTGATTATCTTCATGTTCTCAACACAGTTTCAATATCTGATATTGAATGCGTGTAATACATAAATTTGAGACGTTGCATCTCACACACAAGTCACACAAAAGACGTTTGTGGTATATAAATGCGTAAAGTTTAATGAAATACCAATTAATACCAATATCAGTAAACAGATATGCAAAACATGTGTCAGCAAGCAGAAATTAGTGTCTCCAATATCAGTAACGTTTACCCGTCAGTGACCCACAAACAAAGTAAGAGACATACAGAATGTAAGCACATATGATATAAAAGAACTTGAGAGCCTGTGCACATTCAAAACTATCCCTGAATATGAGAATTACCATCATAGGCTTGGAGCGAATTCAATCTGGCACCTGTTGCCCTGTTGGAACCACGTACGAAAGAAGTTCAATAACTTCTCACGCCTCTCATGATCATTTTCTCGAACCTTTATAGTGAACTTTTCCAAATTACTTGAGTGTTTCAACAAAAACTTTATAAGGGCGAACTCTTCTTCTGTTACCCTTTCCCGATTAAGTAGTGCAATTTCTTTCATCCTAAAGCGCAGACAAGCCGGTGCATGCAAAGGCGGGTTCCAGCTCATGTAACTAGATGGATGATCCTGACAACAAACAAAAATATTACTTAAAAGTTTAGAATTGATAGCAAATTGTTTGACCTATCTAAAAATTTGTGATTAAAACAATAAACTTTTTTTTTCCTTCTTCCTTTTCATGTTAATTATCTAACAAACATTATAATTACACATAAACTTACATTCGAAAAGGTAAGATGCTCAAGCTTAGGCATATTGTGTAACAAAACCAACATCAAGTTCCAGTCTTGAATATCTCGCATATTAAGCACAAGTTTAACCAAGTTAGGGAACATTTGCACGTTTGAATCATTAACCTCATCAACCTCATCAAATGCATCAACCCCGTAAACCTCATCAACCGCATCAAAAGCCTGCAGAAAAGCAAACATTACAAAATGATCATCCCAAAGCCAAATACAAGTTGAAAGGTTCTTTGCTCGTTTGGTGTATATATAAAAAATGACCACAACTTAAATGCCCATGTTATGTCGGTATAATTTTCTCATACAAATTCTATTAGTACAATAATTAGCTGAATATCGTAAATTGATTAAACTTATGATATGATTGACATGTAAACATACCCTCATATATGAAAAACTCAATGTCAATACTTTGGCAGCTGAGATGTTTGTAACAATTTGATCAAAAGATTCAGAATAAATAGTATCAATGTAAGCTTCAACAAGAGACAACGGTTTCACCGTAAAAGAGTATTCAATCTCCACTTCATCCCTAATGTAAAGGTATTTCAGATTAGGACATTAATTCTCCACAAACTATCATACTCTCTCGTAAAACACAGCTCTTCTAAAACAGGGCAACCAGTAATTAGATTCTCAAATGACGCATCATCCGAAATTTCAATACCTACCAAACTGATTTTCTTCATAGATGGAAAAAGGACCTTACCTTTAGGCACATCTAATTTATATTCTCTTTCCAAGGTTAATTCAACGAGTGTTTTGCAAGTCTTAAAAAAATCCCAACAAGGCTCAAGAATATATCGCCCAGGTGGACAATTACAATAGCAAAAAAATTTAAGCACAAGTATTTGAACTCCACACTGAACAACAATACGAAGCCAGTCATAAACACGCTTCAAATCACAGTCTGGTGCTTCGCAATGAAGAAAGAACCTTTGAATAGGCATACCATCACGAATAGCTAGGGTTTTGTCAACTAAGTCGTAATATTCGTTGGCATGTTCACATGGAAGATAATATGGTATTACCACATGGAGATTAGGGAGAAACATCCAAAGGTCCTTCCAACTTTTTGACAAAACGCTTGTTCGACAACCATCAGCATCTGGTAGTAGAGATAGAATTTGTGTAAGCAATTCGTCTGGTAACATGCTTATAAAATCTTCTTCGGTTTCATCGTTGTTTGCTGATGAATGCTTCATAACTTTTCCCGGATTCAAAATCATGGTTTGTTTCAAACAACCTTAAGAAAGCTGTAATATTATTTGGATTTTAAGCGCAACAATGAACGTAATCGCAGACAAGCGAATTCAACATTATATATATATGCGTCTAACCCTTCAAGAATATAGTAATTGCTGACAAATGGTCTTCTGGTTGCTATTTCTGTTATATTTAGTCCCTACTTTTAACAATAAGCTGTGCCTTGGAGGATCACTAATCAAAGAATGCCGAGAAGTGTTAATTAATTTGGATAGATGTTCTATATGCGAAAATGACCTCGAATCAGATACCCACATTCTCGTTAGGCCGCTAATACATGGAAGAAGAGTGTAATTGAGTGGTGGAAGCTAGCTTCCCAACAAATATTCAACAAATTTAACATCTTATGTAAACATCAACCAACGCAACATCCGAATTAGACAAAAGTGTTATCCATTACAATTGTTTAAACGACATCATCATGAAAATATAAAACCTTAACTATTGAGGAGCCGTTGTATCACAAGCCGTTCGGTATAAGGTACAAAATTTCTACATTTTGAACATGGACAAAAAATCTCAGTTTCTCCCTTAGCCACTCGGTTAGACTCAGCAGCTACAAGAAAACTTTGCACTCCTTTCACAAATTCTGGGTCATTAACGGTCTTCCCATACATCCATTGTCGTTCCATCTGAAATTTTAAAATAACATAATAAATCATATGCACGTACAAATGAAACATAGGTGGTCATATGTGGCAAATCCTAACCCACCTTTTAAATATTTTATCTCATATGTGTATACGTTCTAGAGGGTTGACTATTTAAGAAAAAATCGGCAGCATTTCCCCTCAACTCCCCAAGTATGCGTATAAAACGCAAACTCGTGGGAGTAAGGAGAAATGTATACCGATTTTTTCTTAAAATTCCAACCCATTAAAACGTGTACACATCCTAAATGAGACAAAATATTCAAAAGGCAGTCCCAAAACGGGGACTGCCCGAAATTAATCTCTATTAGATTAGTTTCGGACGGGTACTAACTAATTTCATATCATGATCTACTAATAACTTCAAGATGCACATGCTATGTAAAAACAAATAAGCGTATCAACAATATAAGTATATACAACTATTTAGAACTAATAACAAAAATATAAATAATGTTACAAATAACAAAAAGTTCATAAAACTCACCTTATGATCCGAATATTTTTAATTTGAGTGGAAAATCTCTAATCTTGATACATGATGAAGAAATTAATACCTATACAAATATCAAAAATATATTAGTTAAGTATAAAAGATTTATAATGAGTAAAAATAAATAATAATATCCACAAAATATAATTATTACCTTGTATGTAGTTTTGTGAGGTTTAAATTAAATTTATTATGGTTGTTGATTGGAGTGTTTAATGTTATAATTTTGAAAGATTTGAGTTGGAAGGAGTAAATGTGTGGCATATTGAATGAGAGAAAAATTGAATGTGAGTGTGGGTGAAGAGGTAGCAGGTTTCCGTTGGGGGAGCAGACCTGCATTATTGATCATTTTTTTTGCTACGGTTCTAAACAAACCGTAGTAGATATGTTATCATTTAACACGGTTATTTGCTAACCGTAGCAGAAAACCTCAATTTGGTACGGTTAACAAATAAACCGTAGCAGAAAACAAAAAAACCGTAGCAGAAGACAAAGCTAGCTATGTAGCAAATGAGTTCTAGTTACCACGGTTTCTATTAAAACCATAGCAAAAAACTTAATTTTTTTCATTTGCTACGGTTTTTTGTATAACCGTGTCTAATTGCCGTAGCAAAAAACACTTTGTGTAGTAGTGAATCTTGTAGACAAAGTCAATTTAAAGAAATCAGATTCCATCGGATACGTTTGGTGGTTCATGCTACCGTTTGGTTTCTTTGGCGCTACAGGAACGCCGACTTCATCTTCGCAGCCTAAAGAAAAACATTGAACTCCTCCTCACGATATCATGACTTACTCTTAAAATTGGATCTCCAGTAGACATATAGGCATATGTATATATCCATTAATTGGATAAAGTGATATAATAATCCGTGTAACACTCTTTTGAACATTTTGTAACTCCTATTTGTTTCTCGCGACTGGCCTTTTGCTAGGTTGCTAATACATATCGCCGTTCAAAAAAAGGTAAGCATTTAGACCCATTTCAATAAAACTGTTTTTTTTTAACATCAACGGAGATGGATATATATTGACAAAAACTAGCAAGGCGTTAGAAATGGTTACATGAAAGAAAAAAACTTCTTTTTGATACTAATACAAGCTTTACAAGAATCTAAAGTTTAACCCAAAAAAATTAGCTTTCGAGAACCCGTTTGTAATCTAAGAGTAAACCTATAGTTACGACTTCCGGTCATGCTCAGATATAACCCATGTACCACAAAAACCTCGCCTCTATTATGCCATCTTCAACATATTCTCAACAAATTATTGACTAATGCAATATAAAAAGATCCAATCTAATTTGCAACTAAAACAATCAAAGAAATCCAAAAGCATGTACGAGTTTAAAAATTCACGACTATTAATAAAAAAACAAACACGGCTTGCATTGCAAATCATTATACTCTTATGGTTTGAAACAAACTATATATTAATGAAGTTTTTTTAATTTTCTTTTTTGTTTTTATTCTATCTATTTCATTAATGGGATGGTATACAATCCAATTCAACCTGATAATGGGTAAATGGATCAAAATTTCCACCTCGTTAGACAATCAACTCGTAACTTATCAATGGAAAAGTTAGCGTCATGTATGATGTCATAAATTGAATCAATAATCAGTTTAACAACAAACTAAGCAAAGATCCAACATTGGGTCAATGAGTAGAAATTTCCATCTTGTTTACCAATAAAAGTTGGCGACATAAAGCATGATCCTTGAATCATACAGTAAGACATTATAAAACATTGACAAATGACAACTTCATAGTTCATGCGGTCTATAATCTTTCAATTGTACGAGTTACAAAAGCATCAAAGTATCAAACTATTCCAGAAATTGCATACATGTAAGCACAGATGATTGAAAAAGAACTTGAGCTTGTACACATCCAAAACTATCTCTGAATATAAGAATTACCATCAGAGGCTTGGAACTAATTCAATCTGACACCGGTTGGAGCCACAATAGTACTTCAATAACTTCAATAACTTTTCACTCCTCTTAGAATGAAGTTTTCTAATATTCATAGTGAACTTTTCCAAATTACTCGAGTGTTCCAACAAAAACTTTATAATGGCTAATTCTTTTTGTTTTATAGTTTCCCGGTTAAGTAGTATGATTTCTTTCATCCTAAAGCGCAGACGAGCGGGTGCCTCCAAAGGTGGGTCCCAACTCGTGTTAGTAGTTGGAAGCTTATGACAACAAACAAAAATATTATATTCAAGCTTAAGATCGATAGCAATCGTCTAACCTATCTTAAAATTTGTGTTTAAAAACGATAAACCTTTTTGTTTCGTTCTTCTTCCTCTTCATGTCAATTATCTAGCAAAAGTTATAGGTATACATAAACTTACATTCAAAAAGGTAAGATGCTCAAGCTGAGGCATATTGTGTAACAAAACCAACATCAAGCTCCAGTCTCGAATATCTCGGATATCAATCACTCGTTTAGCCAAGTTATGGAATATTGGTAAGTCTGAAAGATCAACCTCATCAAATTCATCATCCTCATTGAACGACTGCAGATAACCAAACACTAAAAATGATCATCTCAAAGCCAAATACATGTTGAAAGTAGGATCTTTGTTCGTTTGGTGTATTAAATATTATACTTACCAATATCATGGTAAAATGTATCAAAAATGAGGATGGCTTGAAACCATATATACTATAATTATATCAGGCAATTTTTAATCATAATATAGCGGAATATCTTACATTGATTGAACTTATGATGGACAAGTAAACATATATACCTTTATAGTTGAAAAAGTCAATGTCGTGACAGCTGAGATGTGTGTAACAATTTGATTAGTAGATCTAGAATTAGCATGAATGTAAGCTTCAACAAGAGATAACGGTCTCTTCGTAAAAGAGTAGTCAGAATAGCCAAATTCCTTATTATCATCAATGTAAAGGTATTCCAGTTTAGGAGCATCAATTACAAACTTGTCATAATTGTAAAAGCCATCCACTGTGTTATATATGCTTAATCTCTTCAAAGACGTCGAAGAGACCTTTAAATTAATCCCGAAACTATTTAATTCTGTCTCCAGAAACAATTCTTCTAAAACAGGACAACAACTGGTAATCAAATTCTCAAATGACTCGTCCGAATACTTAACGGATAGCAGATTTATTTTTTTCAAACACGGAAAAAAGATGTCATCTTTAGCCACAGATACAAATGAACCTTCCAAAGTTAGCTCAACGAGCGTATTGCAAGTCTTAAAAAAGTCGAAAGTTAACCAAGTATATTCCTCACGTGGAAACCTAAGCTCTAGTATTTGAACTTTACAATTGACGGCTGTGGACGTATGGTCCGGACTGGGCCAGGAATGGGTCAGGCCCGGCATCAGTGGCCCACTCTACGCCTAAACCCTAATTCATGCCTATATATACATGGCTGGATCTCCTCATTAATGGTAGAATCTCTAACCCTAAGATAGATTGGCTACATCACGCCGATACTAACTTGACCGTCGGAGGTGGACCCCGGGGCTACGGCCTCGGGTCCACTCCTAACGGGTTCTCTTTGTTGACAGGTCTACTAGGGCTCGAGAAAACGACTAACGGCCAAGGAGAGTCGTTGAATCTAGTCCGCGCCAGATTATGCTTCAACAAGTTGGCGCCATCCGTGAGACCCCGAATAAACTATGTTTCGTGTTCTCATATTACCGAAAAGCAAGAATCAATTTCCAAACACGAATTGACTCAAGAAAAAGGTTTGTGTTAATAGGACAAGATTCGGTCCATTGAATATCTAATATTACTGATACTACGAGAGGTTAGATTACTACTGATTTCGCAATAATAAGGTTTATTGATCTGCTCAAAAAGTTAATTCTTAAACTTGTGATCTATCCTAATAATTAATATTATTATCTTATGCTTGGAACGTTATTGCATAGAAAAATTTCAAATAACATTATGCAATTTTGTATCATCCTTGCTGATATATGTAATAACATTTTTTAACCTTGACGACATTAAATCTGTATAACAAAAGAATTATGTCGAAAGTACCTAAGAAAAGCCCGGGCGATCGGAGCTATTTTTTTTAGCCGCGAATTAATTCGCGTAGATACTGTTTATTTCTTGTTTATTTCTCATAAAAACTTGCAAGTATCAATGAAACGTCGCGGTTTCTAGCTAACTCCGCGACACGTTTTAATTTCCATATACTGTATGTCTTAACAATTTTTTATTTCCTGCCTACGTGGCGTGCATGCATTAAAATAAACCCACGATGGTAAAAGGATAAGTTAACCTACTAAACAACTTGTTGAGTAAGAGGGTTGCAAACCCAGATCACGCATCCTTGTTAAACACCTAATTCTTGAGACGTTGGAATAAGTTTTGTGCGCATCCCACGACGGGTGCGCAACATCGCATATGGTGCACGTTTAACAACTTTGGAACCAAGACACTTGATTCCTTAAATGATATTTACAGTACGCTGCATATCATCACATACACGAGTATGACAAAACAAACATACAATTAATTATTTTGTCGGTACGCATCCCACGACGGGTGCGCACTGCCACTTATCTTTTATATTATTTATGCTATGTGCAATATATTATTCATGCTATGTGCTGTCTATTGTTTCAATTCATTAGGTTTTATATGCTGCGATTCGCGGCATATACTTTTAATCTTTGCATTCAGTGTTTTTCGCATATTAAATACGTTTAATGCTCCAATAAGTATAACGCATAAAATCACATTTCTTAAAACAATATAGAAAGAACCTTTGAATAGGCATGTCATCACGAATAGCTAGGGTTTTGTCAACTAAATCGTAAAATTCGTTGGCTTGTTCATATGTAAAATAATTTGGTATTACCACATGGAGATTAGGGAGAAACATCCAAAGGTCCTTCCACCTTTTCGATAAAACGCTTGTTCGACAAGCATCAGCGGTAGCAGAGATAGTATCTGTGTAAGCAATGCGTCTGGTAACATGCTTATAAAATCTTCTTCTTCGGTTTCATCGTTGTTTGCAATTGAATGCTTAAAAACTTCGCCAAAACTCAAAGCCATAGTTGTTTCAAACCTTAAAAGTGTAATGATTTGCGATGCAACAATGTAATCGCATATAGAAAACCTAAACCCTAAGTAATACGGAGTATTTATTCAACATTATTTTATATTACTGACGGGCACCCTTTAAGAAATTAGTAATTGCTGAAGGTGATCTTCAGGTTTTAAATTCTGCTGCATTTGGTCCCTACATGAGTACATTCAACAAACACTAAATAAGCACATACCAAGTTTTAGTAATTTCTAATTAATGGCAAGACTAATCAAAGTCTTTGGTTTTTTATGATTAACAAAACTTTTGTCAGCTATTTTATTCATTTTATCTCTAAACTCTCTCTTTGGGTTTTGTTTAATTGTCAAGACATAAAAAGTTTAGGGATTAGATCGCTATTAAGAAAAAAGGTAATAGTGTTGATCAATAATGTTATGAAATTTGGTTGGTATCTGTTAGAGTATAAAATTGGGTTAATGGTCTAGAAAACCTACAAACTTTCCACTTTTTACTATTGTGACAATAAACTTTTTTTTTTCCTATTAAAACAAAACAACTTCTTAATGACTACTATTGTAACCAAATATGCCACGTGGCACAGTTAATTACCACTTAACGAAAAAAACGCGTTTATAACGTCTGAGGGACCATTTTTGCCAACTTACCAAAGTTGGGGACTAAAACTCCTAAAACATACAAATATATAAAAACAAAAAACGTTTTTTATAAAACATAAACTAAAAGTTTAGTTCTTCCCCAAACCTGCTACTAACATAAGCTAATTATTGATTCATACCCATTTCTCAAAATCCAATTTTACATAAACCCTTTTAAGGGTTTTGATCAAAACCCATTTTTTCAGTTATGGGTCAAGAAGGTGCTACTAAAAGAGGGACTTCTTTATCTTTACCAACTTCCACTGGCGGCGCCGCCAGAACCAGCCGCTCCATCCTCCGTGGCGCCCCCGGTAGCCGTCAGATCCATAAGACGTTAAACAATATTAAGATTACTATACTATGTGGGTTAGTTACTATTCTTGTCTTACGTGGTACTATAGGTTTTGGTTCTGTTTCATCTGATAATGACTTGGAAAACCAAGCTATAATTGAAGAAACGAATCGGATCTTGGCTGAGATCCGATCCGATAAAGATCCGGATGACCCGGAAGATAATGGTGGTCAGAACCAGGATTTTCCGAGTGTTATTAACGGAAAGGCGCGAATACTGCATGTTACGGGTTCGCCGCCTGGTCCTTGTGATAATTGTAGAATAAGATTGATTATTGTAGGATACATGGGATTGAGATTGTGTATAATATGGCTCATTTGGATAAGGAGTTGTCGGGATATTGGGCGAAGTTGCCTTTGATTAGGAGGTTGATGTTGTCGCATCCGGAAGTGGAGTGGATTTGGTGGATGGATAGTGATGCCTTGTTTACTCATAATTTGGTGGATGGATAATTAGCTTATGTTAGTAGCAGGTTTGGGGAAGAACGTTTTTTGTTTTTATATATTTGTATGTTTTAGGAGTTTTAGTCCCTAACTTTGGTAAGTTGGCAAAAATGGTCCCCCAGACGTTATAAACGCGTTTTTTTCGTTAAGTGGTAATTAACTGTGCCACGTGGCATATTTGGTTACAATAGTAGTCATTAAGAAGTTGTTTTGTTTTAATAGGAAAAAAAAAGTTTATTGTCACAATAGTAAAAAGTGGAAAGTTTGTAGGTTTTCTAGACCATTAACCCTATAAAATTTAAATGTTAAGTAACGAAGCCACTGCAAATTGTTAAGTTCGTTTTAGAATATGTTGGAAACAACACATGAGAGGTGAGGTTTTTGTGGTGCATGGGTTATAAATGGTTATATATCTAAGTGCGACTCGAACTCATAACCTTTGGGTTACCATAAAGTTTTACATCCATTGATGGCATTGTTCTAAAAGGCTCGCAAAGGCTTGAGGCTTGGTCATGCCGCCATGCCATACCGTCACGCCGCCTTATGCCGCATGTTTTTGTAAACTCGATATATATAAATTATGATATGAATATATAAATATTTTCATACTTTGTGCCGCCTTATGCCACTCCTTATAAACGCAAAAGCTTCACCTTGACCGCATAAGCGTGAGGCTTGGTCATGCCGCCACACCACGCCTCGCGCTATTTATAACCTTGATTCATGGTTACAAAGTGAAAAGTGAGATTGTATGATAGGTCAAAACATGTAGTCTTGTTAATATGGGTCAAAATGGGTCAAGTTCTCGTGGGTCATGTTGGGTATGTTTCACAGGTTTAACATCAAGCCACTTTCGTTGCATGACTTGTTTATAATTGACCATGGTATTCAAATGGATTTGAGAGACAAGGTGTATATGTAAACGAGTAGATATAAAACACATAAATATGTAAACACAAGTTTTGATATAAACTATAGGAATTGTTGTGATTACAAGTGACTCGATATAATCCTATTTAAGCATAATGAAACGACACAAATCACAAAGGTGAACCATTGTGTCGATTCATGAATTAACTATTTCTTAACCGCCACTTAACAGGCCTAAGGAATTTAACTAACAAACTAAAGGGGTGTTTGGATCAAACATGACCCAACCCATGTCCACGCCCCTTTTTGACCCATTATACTAAAAAAACATAAAATAAACATTGTTCTTTAACATACAAGACATTAAAAGAAGGCTACATCTCCATCCTAATTCTTGGATGTTAAACGTCTTGCTTCCTTGGTCTTTTCCTTCTTCACTTTATGACAATAAAGTCATCACCATTCGATGTGTCATCCTTGCTTCATTCACTTGTTGCGTTCTCCATGTTACTATCTTCCTTGGCTTCATCTCGAGCAACCTTGCACTTCTTTCTTGGATGTTCTCCTTGTGCGTCCCCTACTTCAACGCTCATCATTGCAACGCCACATGGTTCCTTTTGACGACCATATTTATCCTTGGCTTCTCCTGCACCGATCTTCGCGCCTCCTCGTAGTAAATCTTGACCAACGCTATAAATTCCCTATAGCATTCTTTAACCTCTTGCTCATTTCCCGTGCCAATCCCAATAACATAGCAACATCACACCATGCACTTGTTCTTGAACGATACGTTCATATAACCGCCCATATCATCCACAAATTTATACAACCCCAACAAGTCTACTTTTATTACCCCAATAACCGGTGGTAATATTCCCAACACATCTTGGCCTAAGTATCCAAGGTAAAACCATTCCAACAACTCCAAAAACTTCTTTCCCAATATCTCCCAATTTCTAAGAACTAATTTGCCGATTTTAATCAAATCTAAAAAGGACAAAAAATGGGGAAAAGTGTTTACCTTCATATGATATAGTGTTCCGTTTAGACTTAGGTATTCTTCGTCAATATAATCTTGACTATCCTCCCTATCCATCTCCAACTCTTCCTTTCCTTTGATTAATGAACATTCATCACTTGGATCTATTGACTTGTAATATTCCTCCAGAAATTCGTGGTGACTCTTAACCATGCTTTCGTCACCCATATCCAATGTACCTTCATCCTTGTCGAACATATATTTAATTCGACATGTATCATTGCCATAAGTCAATATAAAACCTTGATCCTCTAGTTGGTTGATGCTTAAAACATTTAACGTGATCTCCGGTGTATAGAGCACGTTTGGAATCACTAAACCGCCTTCTTTGGTATCTACAACGGCCTCTCCAACGCCATAGGAAACTATAAACTTCTTTTCCTTCTCTTCCTTGCCCTCCATCTTAAAACGATTGATCATTCGGCTAAACAAGGTCCTCGTAGGACTCATGTGTTTCTTATAGGCTTTACTAACAAACCATATATTATTCCAATTACCTTGGTCCGTTCCCTCGACCATGAAATCTGTTTCAACGTGAACCTTTTCTGTCTCATAGTTGAGTTCTTCATGTATTCTTGATGTAGTCTTCATGTTGCTTTGATCTTGATCTTTGGTTTTCTTGTTGGTGCACTTCCAATATACTTGGCCTTTTTCTTTGCAAATAAAATGTTAGGAATTATATTTGAGTTGAATATGACAAAATATGAAAGATGAAGGACTTATGAAGACAAAGAAAGACAAGGGACTTACTTGTTAAAGAAGACTTTATTATTTAGTCCCTAGTGGTCAATTGTAACCCTAGACTCTCTAGTATATAAAGAGAGGCAGGGAATTAGGTTTTAGTGTGTCAAGATGTGAACACCAAAAGTGTGTGTGTGTACAAGCGTTTAGGGGACGCCTAGGGTAATGGTTAGTAGAAAAATATTTAGTCGATTAGTTAGTTAGTTAGTTCCTAGGCGTATGTTCATGTAAACGCCTAGGTTAGTATTTAGTATATTAGTATTGTAGTAGTTGGTAGAGATGATGGCGAAAAACCTATAACAATAACATTGATGTTCTTATTATTGCGCTGTGCATTCATGTTTGTCTTTGTTATTGTTTATCCCTAGATGAGCTCATAAACGATCTTCACAATTGGTATCAGAGAGGGGAGCTCTTGATATAGGGATCTACAAGGTTTTTCGAAGAAAAGATGCAAAATTCGAAGCTGTTTTCAATTTTCGTAATACTTCTGCAGCACTGTTTTCAAGAGAGCATAACTTTTTACTGAACTGCTAGATCGAGCTACAATTTTTGTTGGTGCATCTTAGTATATCCGTCTAAGGTTTCACCGGAGCGATCGTCAATTCGTGCTCTCAATCAAAAGTTATAAGCTGTCGAAGTCTGCTGCAGAAACTAAAAAAGTTTCGTAAAGTTACTATAACACTGTTTTGAAACGATCATAACTTTTTCGTTAACCGTTGGATTGTAACGAAATTTTGGGTGGACGTTCTCTGTATGACAATCTAACTTTTCACCGGAGGGATTGTCGATTTGAGCTATTATGTGAAAGTTACAGGTTGTCGAAGTTGGCTGCCAAGAGAGGTTTTAAAGTACTGCTGTGTGTTTCAAAGTACTGTTGTGTGTTTGTTCGTGGTTTATGCAAAGTACTGCCACGACAGATGCAAAGTACTGCCATGAATGCAAAGTACTGCTCTATCCACGTTCAACGTACTGCTCGTCCTTGAAAGTACTGCTCGTGGGGATTTGATTATTTAATTGGCGATCATGAGTACAAGCATCATTATGGGAGCTGGTAAGATGAAAGATATACACACAGCTGATTGGGTTTGATTTATTGGCGGTAAGACTCATACAAACCCTAGTTCTTATTATAGTTTCTGTTCACGAGGGTTTGCTGATGATTATATGCCTATGAGGACATTGGTTTTAAATCTGAGATGCTATATTGGTCGACATGGTTATCAACTTATGGTGATTTTGAATAGTACATGTTATGGTTCTCGGATACTACATGTTTTTGGATCTTGGCTGAATTTAGTGAAATCAGAAAACACACACACATGGGATATTAGTATACACACACATGAGATTGGTATTTATATGATTGGTAAAGTAGACATCATGTTCAGGGGAAGATTCTATGGACACTTTTACATGGTTTCTACTGGTTATTCTTAGAACTATTCTTCATGTTACTACTACTTGGTCTCAAATGTGATTATAGTCATCTTTATTAGTATTTTAGGAGGTACTATGTTCTTTATGGCTGGAACTACAACGTATTTGTTACCATGGTGGTTAGTTATTCGACAAGTTCTTATAGTTATTTACATGCATCATTCGAGGGGAAGGTTTTTACTACTACTTTTTTGTATTTGTACTATTGGTTCGGATTTCTTTTGCCTTAATTTCATTTTTAGCAAGCTTTTTGGTGATCTTCATGGCGGGTATCTTGAGGCATTGGAAAGATGGATTAGTCGTATGATATTGGTTCGTGGTTTTGAAGATCAAAGTTGCTTCTACTTAGCTTCTCCTAGTAGATTATGACAAAAAGGGGAAGAAAGGCGACAAAGACGGTTTGCAACTTGAAGATTCTTGGTGATTGCATGTTTAAGGGGAAGTTCTTATCTTTCATGACATCTTAACTTTAGGGGAAGTTCGTGCTTATTTGGTTTTGTCATTATCAACTAGGGGAAGATTGTTAGGAATTATATTTGAGTTGATTATGACAAAATATGAAAGATGAAAGACTTATGAAGACAAAGAAAGACAAGGGACTTACTTGTTAAAGAAGACTTTATTATTTAGTCCCTAGTAGTCAATTGTAACCTAGACTATCTAGTATATAAAGAGAGGCAGGGAATTAGGTTTTAGTGTGTCAAGATGTGAACACCAAAAGTGTGTGTGTGTGTACAGGCATTTAGGGGACGCCTAGGGTAATGGTTAGTAGAACAATATTTAGTCGATTAGTTAGTTAGTTAGTTCCTAGGCGTATGTTCATGTAAACGCCTAGGTTAGTATTTAGTATATTAGTATTGTAGTAGTTGGTAGAGATGATGGCGAAAAACCTATAACAATAACATTGATGTTCTTATTATTGCGCTGTGAATTCATGTTTGTCTTTGTTATTGTTTATCCCTAGATGAGCTCATAAACGATCTTCACATAAAACAACGCGCCCTTTTTTCTTTTCTAGATAACGTGGGGTTTCCTGAATTTGTGCACAGCGGTTGGGTCTTGGAGAACGGTTGGGATTTGGAGAAGTTATAGGACACAACTTCTTTTAACTTATCCCTTAGTAACCGTTTGCCTTCAGGAGATAAACGTTTCTTTTGCATCCCCATTTTGAACCGTTTGGAGTGTAATCCCTTTGCAAAAAACTTTTGTTCAATGTCACTTTTGCATGCCTTTGAATTGGCTCGTTCCAGGATTCGGAACATGGGCTCTGGTACGAATGTTGGGTACGTTTCACAGGTTTAACATCAAGCCAATTTCGTTGCATGACTTGTTTACAATTGACCATGGTATTCGAATGGATTTGAGAGACAAGGTGTATATGTAAACGAGTAGATATAAAACGCATAAATATGTAAACACAAGTTTTGATATAAACTATAGGAATTGTTGTGATTACAAGTGACTCGATCTAATCCTATTTAAGCATAATGAAACGACACAAATCACAAAGGTGAACCATTGTGTCGATTCATGAATTAACTGTTTCTTAACCGCCACTTAACAGGCCTAAGGAATTTAACTAACGAACTAAAGGGGTGTTTGGATCAAACATGACCCAACCCATGTCCACGCCCCTTTTTGATACATTATACTAAAAAACATAAAATAAACATTGTTATTTAACATACAAGACATTAAAAAGAGGCTACAGGTCAGCCCACAAACAATTATTTTTTTTTATTTTTTTTTTTATTATTATTTTGTTTAATGTCAATTTCCATTTTTACTCAACATTATTATAATAATTCGCTATCAAACTAACAATCCTTGATTTATGAGGTCTTAAACATCTGTAAGATAGTTTTGCACCACTTTTGACAACTCTGAAGTGACTTAATTACCTCAACTTTATGAGAAACAATGCAACAAAATCAATCCAATATTCGGTAAAAGTATTCGAAATTTCCACCTTGTTTGATTATATGCACAATTTTGACTCTAACAGTAAACTTTACGCATTAGGGACGCGGCTATTTTATGCACGTATTAAATGGATTAAAAATATATACGAAAGTATGTGAACCGATATATCCTAAAACATGAAACTTAGTATAGTCTTTTGACAACATCATAGTTCGTGAAGTCTACAATCTTTCAGATGTTTGAGTTACAAAAGCAGCTAATTAATTATCAAACTGATCCAGATATTCCATAAATGTGAGCACATATGATTGAAAAAGAACTGGAGCTTTTACTCATTCGAAACTACCCATGAAGATGAAAATTACCACACTACGGAGTACTACAAAATAGTAACACACTCACACTTATTAGAGCATGTTGTCACATTTTAAAGTGTGAAGAATCAAAAAGTTCGCACTAGTATGCGTGTGAACCAATTGGGTGTAGCAAATATCTTCACACTTTTATGTGTGAAGCTTTACGAATATTTTTCACTGTTAAGTGTGAGGGTTTTAAAACAATTATTTACACTTTTAAGTGTGATGATTTTGCTTTTGAAATTTCTTCACATTTTTAACTGTTATGATTTTGATTTTGAAATAATTCTTCACACTTTTAAAGTGTTAGAATTTTGAAACAATTATTCACACTCTTAAGGTGTGTTTGGGGAGGGGTTTATGGGGGGCTTATGGGGCTTGGGCTTCTAAAATAAGCCGGTTTATAAAATAAGTCTCGTTTGTCATGCATGCTTATGAAATCATAAGCTCCTAAAAGGGGCTTAAAACTTTAGCCTCATAAAAGGGGCTAAAAACTTTAGCCCAGAGCTAATGAACCATAAATTAAATATTTACACAAAAAAATATCTAACATATACCATAAAACTCATTTAATTATATCATTTTTACTAATTTTGCAATAATAAGCCCCAGCCTATTTGCCAAACAAGTCTACAAAAATACAAATTTCAACTTCGGCTTATAATAAAAGCCCTAGCCCCAGCCCATTGCGCCAAACATACCCTTAAGTGTGAACATCTTTAAAAAAAATTCACGGTTTATAATTATTAAAAAAAAAGATTCACGGTTTATAAAGTGTGAAAATAAAAAACGTGTAAAAATGAAAAACTTGTTGTAGTGTCATCAGTGGATTGGAACTAATTCAGTATGACACCGTTTAGGAAGAAAAAAAAAATTATGTGTGAAGCTTTACGAATATTTTTTACTTTTAAGTGTGAGGGTTTTAAAACAATTATTTACACTTTTAAGTGTGATGATTTTGCTTTTGAAATTTCTTCACATTTTTAACTGTTATGATTTTGATTTTGAAATAATTCTTCACACTTTTAAAGTGTTAGAATTTTGAAACAATTATTCACACTCTTAAGGTGTGTTTGGGGAGGGGTTTATGGGGGGCTTATGGGGCTTGGGCTTCTAAAATAAGCCGGTTTATAAAATAAGTCTCGTTTGTCATGCATGCTTATGAAATCATAAGCTCCTAAAAAGGGCTTAAAACTTTAGCCTCATAAAAGGGGCTAAAAACTTTAGCCCAGAGCTAATGAACCATAAATTAAATATTTACACAAAAAAATATCTAACATATATCATAAAACTCATTTTTTTTTTGAACAAAACCATAAAACTCATTTAATTATATCTTTTTTAGTAATTTTACAATAATAAGCCCTAGCCCCAGCCTATTGCGCCAAACATACCCTTAAGTGTGAATATTTTAAAAAAAAATTCACGGTTTGTAATTATTAAAAAAAAAGATTCACGGTTTATAAAGTGTGAAAATAAAAAACGTGTAAAAATGAAAAATTTGTTGTAGTGTCATCAGTGGATTGGAACTAATTCAGTATGACACCGTTTAGGAAGAAAAAAAAAAAAAAAGAAAAAAAAAAAGTAATTTGTCATGGTTTATGAATTTTCCCCGTGAACAAGTAAGTCGTGTTTGTTTTTTTAGTAATTAGTCGTGAACTTTTAAACTCGTATATAGATTTTGGATTTCTTTGATTGTTGGGTTTCCTATATATTGAATTAGTCAATTAATTGTTGAGAAAATGTTGAAGACGGCATATTAGAGGCGAGGTTTTTGTGGCACATGGTTATGTCTGGGCATGACTGAAAGTCATAACTATTGGTTCACCCTTGGATTACAAGAAAGTGCTAAAAAGCTAATTTGTTGGGTTTAACTGGATTTTAGATTCCCGTAAAGCTTGTACTAGTATCGGAAAGATTTTTTTTTTTTTTTTTTTTTTTTTTTTTTTTTTTTTCTTGCATGTAACCGTTTCTAGTTCCTTGCTATTTTTTGTCTATACATACACATCATCATTGATGTTCAATATAAAAAAGAATTATTTTTATTTATTGAAATGGGTATAAATTGTTTGGGTATTGCTGAACTAAGATCACTGATCGGTAGCAGCTAACTCAATGGCAAACAATCTTCCCGCACTCTCCGTATACAGGACTTAAAAGCATTAAGGTAACAAACTTGGTTGACGCACATAGTTTATGCGCCGCTAATGTAGCGGCTTATCGAGCATTTGACAAACTCAACCCATGATCACATATTGGTCCATTTCTATTTCTAATCTTGTAAATAGGAGCTTTTAATGAGGAGAGTTATTTTACATATTAAACTTTTCTTACATATCAAGAGACTCATCTCTATCATCCATCTAAAAAATCAATAGCTGAGATTAAAAGCATTTTATTATTTCACATATTTTTTATAATTTAAATATCTCTTAAACCGTTAATCGTTAAGCAAAAATAATTACACCATCGCGACGAGCATTTAATTATCTTTTGATAGACGGACACTTTGATGCACTTTCGAAAAAAGAAAAAAAATGGTTTTTTTTTCTTCACTTTTTTCATCTTTTTTTTTTTTTCGTTTTTCTTCGAAACTGAAATTTGCATGAAATATCATATATGATTTAACACCAATTTGAAGATCACATGTGATATTAGTGTTAAATCACATATGATATGTAATATCATAGGTGACACTAGTGTTAAATCACATATGATAAATCACATATGATATACATATCATTAGGAGTGTCAATAGGGTCGGGTTGACCCGACCCGAACCCGACAAGGCTTATCGGGTCGGGTTGAATCGGGTTAAAAATTCTTATCTGGTTATGTGACCCGAACCTGATAACCCGACATAATTATCGAGTCAGGTTAAGGTTGAATTATTTTTATTATCGGGTTAACCCGATAAGACCCGATATTTATTTTCTAAAAATTCTTTTCCAAAAACTTTTTAAAGCTTGCTAATTTTTACAATTATACATGACATTTCCTTTCATCGTAAACATGTTAATTGTCCTTTAGTTAATTGCATAATACTTATTTTTGCCTCCTATTACTACTGTTTCTTTTTTATTATCTATATACAAAAGGCTTGTAACTAATATTGTCCAAACGCGGACTTGTTTTTAAATTCAAAAACATACAGTATCTATTTGGAACTAAGCAAGTAAAACTTTATAATGTTACTACTCAAAACCAAAAAGCAAAAGAGAGAAAACGAAAAGCCTCATAAGAAATTAAAAATCAACATGACACAGAATATAAAATGACGCCTAAACATGACTTAAATGATATGTTTGAGGAATTTGCTCAAACACGAACTAATGTTAGAAGCATATGGTCATCTCCAACCAGCTCCATCTCCAAATATATGAAAAGCGCAGTTTATAAGTATGGGTACTAACTTTCTTATTTTGTGATAAGAAAAAAATGTGGAACCCGATTGACCTGACCCGACATTACCCGACCCTACAGCAACCCGAACCCGATAACCCGATTGCTTATCGGGCCAGGTTGCGGGTTACTTTTTCATATTCAAAAACCCGAGTCAACCCGAGTCAACCCCGAGTCAACCCGATAACCCGACAACCTGACCCGATAACACCCCTACATATCATATATGATTTAACACTAATATCACATGTAGTATTTGTTGTGGAATAACCGCAATAATATCCCACCGACTAGGTAAAGGGTGTGAATGTTTCAACACCACAAATATACCCCAAACTAGCTTATTGAAAATTATACACTATGAAAGAAACTAAGAATGAAACACCAAACTTTCTTATATATTTCTTATAGAAACATATTACAAACTAGAACAAGAAAGAGAGCTAATTTCTAACTACACAACAAAAAGTGCTTGTGTGTTTTTTGGTGTGTCTTGCTTCTAATGAATGAGCTCTATTTATAGGCTAAAAAAAAACCATCTCAAGTTGCACATCAACTTGAAAAAATCAGCAACTTGCATATTCTCTGAATCTTCGATATCTTGCTAAAGATTTGATATCTTTATTAAGATTTCATCAACTTGCATTGATTCATTGAATGTTACCCTTTATTCATATATGAGCCATATTCAACAAATCTCCACCTTGGCTCATAAACTATCGTTGGTGGAGTCTTCAAACCAATCTTCAACTTTTCACTACATTGATCAAGTCCAAACAGTAATTGAACTTGATCCCAGCTAATACTTTAGTCAGCATATTTGTGGGATTCTTAGAAGTATGGATCTTCTGGATTCTGACTCCACCTTCTTCCAGTATCTCTCGTATGAAATGATACCGAACATCAATGTGCTTCGTCCTTGCGTGATAAACTTGATTCTTCGCTAAGTGAATTGCACTCTAACTGTCAGAATGCATCGTGACAAATTTCTGATTGATTCCAAGTTCACCGAGCAACCCTTGAAGCTAAATTGCCTCCTTTACAGCCTCTGTAATCGCCATATACTCTGCTTCCGTAGTTGACAAAGCAGTAGTTGACTGTAAGGTTGACTTCCAACTGATTGGAGCTTTTGCCAGAGTAAAAATATAGCATGTAGTAGATCTTCGCTTGTCTAAATCTCCAGCATAGTCAGAATCGCAATATCCCGCTACCCACTGACTACTTCCATGCTCAAATACTAACCCTACATCGACCGTGTTATGGATGTACCGTAATATCCATTTCACAGCTTGCCAATGTCCTTTTCTAGGGTTATGCATATACCTGCTCACCATCCCAACAACATGACTAATATCTGGTCGAGTACATATCATAGCATACATTAAGCTACCAACAGCATTTTCATAAGGCACTTTCTCCATGTACGCCCTCTCTGCATCATTTTTCGATGACATAGCAGCACTGATCTTAAATTAAGAAGCGAGTGGAGTACTAACTCGTTTTGTTTGCTTGTCAAACCTAAAACGCTTTAGAATCCTTCTCAGATATTGAATCTGAGTCAAACAGAGCTTCCTCAATTTTCTGTCTCTAACTATCTCCATGCCGAGAATCGTCTTTGCTTCACCAAGATCCTTCATCTCAAATTCGCTTTTCAACCGAGTCTTTAACTTTTCAATCTCGTCTAGACTTTGAGAAGCTATCAATATATCATCTACATATAGAAGAAGATATACGAAGGACCCATCTTGTAGCCTTTTCAAATAGACACAATGGTCGTATTTGCTTCTTGTGTACTTCGACTCCATCATAAACTTATCAAATCGTTTGTACCACTGCCTTGGGGATTGCTTCAATCCGTACAACGATTTATGAAGCTTACATACTTCATGCTCTTTTCCAGCAACTTTGAATCCTTCTGGCTGAACCATATAGATTTCCTCTTCCAAGTCTCCATGTAGAAATGCAGTCTTCACATCCATATGAACTAGTTCCAAATCTAACTGTGCTACCAAAGCCAACAAAATTATAATAGAGGAATGCTTTACCACTGGAGAAAAAACTTCATTATAATCAATTCCCTCTTTCTGAGCGTAGCCTTTAGCTACCAATCTTGCTTTTTATCGAACATCATCCTGGCTAGGAAATCCTTATTTCTTTGCATACACCCATTTGTATCCAATTGCCTTATTCCCTTTTGGGAGGTTGGTTAACTCCCATGTCTGATTCTTCTCAAGAGACTGCATTTCCTCGCTCATGGCAATCCTCCACTTCTCGCTCTCTGAGTCTCGAACCGCTTCAGAGTAAGTAGTAGGAACATCATCAGCTGCAATTGAAGATGCACAAGCCACCGTATCATTAAGGCGAGCAGGTCTTTTAGTGTTTCTTTTGGACTTGCTGGTAGCAATTGATTCATATTGTTGCTGTGGAGGTTCTTCGGTTTGAACCTCCTCTTCTTCATAATCTCCTTCTACAACAGGAGAATCATCAACTGTTTCTCTATCATCTGGTACAATTGTTCTTTCAAACTCCACCTTTTTGGGAGTTCCATCTAACTGCTTAGCATTCACCTTATTCAACATGGTAGATTCATTAAAGGTGACATCCATCGTCTTCTTCATCTCTGGACACCATAGACGATAGCCTTTGATTCCAGAGGTAATCCCCATGAATAATGCTTTCTTTGCTCTGGGATCCAACTTTAATCCTTCACATGATAATATGCAGCGGAACCAAACACATGCAAGGAATCATAATCTGTAGCAGGTTTTCCATACCATTTCTCAAATGGTGCTTTCCCATCAATAGAAGTAGATGGCAAATGATTAACGAGGTGACACACATACGTCACAGCTTCAGCCCAAAATTCTTTACCCAACCCAGCATTGGATAACATACACCGAACTTTCTCTAGCAAAGTTCGGTTCATGCGTTCTGCCACCCCTTTCTGTTGTGGTGTATGCCTGACAGTGAAGTGTCTGACAATGCCTTTGATATGTGTCTAAATACACATATATTTTATATTATTTAATCCCACAAAAACATCTGAAAACACTCAGAAATGTCATAAAATACTATAAATATCATTGAAATGTGTTTTTATGTGTTACAAGTGCAAAAGGATTGAAAACTGATGAAAAACAACAAAGTTTACATAATTTACAGTTTCAGTCCCTAAACTTTCATAAATTGTCAAAACTAGTCCCTGGTAATTCAAAAACTTGTAAAAATATCATTCAAGGTCCCTGAAATATTCTAAGTTGTCAAAAATAGTCCTTGAATGAATCTTTGAGAAAATGGCAGAAAAGGTCCTTAAACTTTTGTAAAATGCCAAAAATGGTCCCTCTAGTTTGAATTTTGGCAGATTTGGTCCCTGAAGGTTTATTTTGGAAGAAAAAGTCAACAATGGTCCTTGGGTTTCACAAGTTGTCACAACTGGTCCTTGAGAGAAAAGATTGAAGAAATTACAATATTGGTCCCTCAAGTTTCAAAAATAACACAAATTACCCTTGGACATTTAAAATTGGAAAATTAACATTTATGGTCCTTTGGTAAAAGAAACTTGGCAAGTTTGGCCCTTGGAATAACTTTGGAATAAGTGCAGGTTCAGTCCCTTCATTTTCAGAAATTACAACAATGGTCCTTGTGATAATTATTAAGCCAAACGGACCTTTGTGTTATTAAATACCCAAATCCAATCCATAACCTGGCCCAACTCCAATCCCAGCCCAACCCCGTTAAATATTAAAACTCGGTCAAACCCGGTCAAACGCGCCAAAACCACGTATACTGTTCATCTTCCTCACCAATGGCTGCAATCCAAAACCAGTGGTTTTCACTACCATCTGCCCTTGGGTCTTTGACTGATAGTTCTTTGCACAATTTAATACATAAGTCTTGTTTTCCATTTTAGCTTATTTGAACTCTTTAGCTTATTTACAGCTTATTCAAATAAGTTGTTACCTGTTTTCTATTTTTCCTAGCCTTGTATTGTTATAAAGTATTTTACAAAAAAGTTTCAGAATTTTCTTAATAGTTTTAGTATTTTTAATCATTTATTTAGTTTAAAATAGTATTTAATTCATAAAAAAAATATATAAAAGTCAAAAAATATAAATCTTTTTTCTAAAATTTTCTTTTGTCATATAGTAAGTAAGAAAATTGTTTTTACACTCGTAGGATTTTTATTTCACAAATTTTACGTTTTTCTTTGCGCACTCGCGTAATTTTTACATATAACACGCGTTTTCATTCTAGGCCGCGTTTTTAGATAATATAGGTTTACGTTTTAATTAAAATAGTTTATTTAAGTTATTTTGTTTTATAAATCAAGAAAAACATCATTTTAAAAATAGTGATAGCGTTTATTTAATAGAAATTAGCTTTTTAATTTTCTTTAATTTGCATTTAAGCCCCTGTAATTTACAAAACTTTTTCTTTAGGTATAAATATTTCAAAATCCTTACTGATCATTATCCTTAGTGATCATTCGACTTCTGAAAGTTTTTTGAACACCATTCATCCTCCGTGGGACTTAACGACCTGTGGAAACACTATACTCTCCAGATCTTAATTGCATTTGTTTCTGAGCTGTTTGAATTTTATTACGGTTGACCATTCACAAGTGGTTAGCTTGTGTGATAAACCTGACTGTTTGGGAGCCAATCAAATTTTGGCGCCGTTGCCGGGGAGGTGTGCTGCGTTACTACGAATTTGAAGCATCAGTGTTGTTGAATATACACCCATTGTATATTTACCATCTTTGTCCATATTTCCTTGTTTTCATATAAAACCAAAATTATCGTGAAGTTAATTCGTTTGACGGATCGATTACCAAAAACATTTTTTATTCAAGTTTTCAACAAACACAAAAACCCAAAAAGATTTTCTTTCTTATTTTTACAAAATGTTATCCAAAAATCCAAAAATATCCATCTTTACCCTCTCACATTTTTGATTCTTCATCCCAACCCCTCTGTAAACCTTTGATTCTTTTCTATGTCTTATCCTCACCCTCTTGGTTGTCAATGGTGTGGTGGTCCTTATAATGGTGGCAATTGCCCCAGTTGTAGCATGGTGGAATCAGGAAACGGGTTTGTCTATAACCAGGATCCCTATTCCTACCATAACACAACTGATTTATTCCATCAGCTACCACAATGTGAGACTCAGCAGTTTTACTGTTGTGAGTACTGTGGTGGTTCACACTCCAGTTCTGATTGTCAATCGGGAAACACGCTTGTCTATGAGCAGGTTCCTGATAACAATTATGACTACCACACATATAACTCACAGCCACATCAGTTTTACTGTTGTGAGTATTGTGGAGGTCCTCACTCTAGCTCTGATTGTCAAACAAGGAATCCATTTCCTTGTAACAATTACGACTCTTCGTATCATGACCAACCTCTATAGTACCAAGTGAATCAGGCACCACCTCAGCCTGAGCCACTTCCTCAAAATCTTCTCCTTGATCTTTTGGATTTAGTGAAAGATTTGAAGGAATGTAAACACTCCCAAGATAATCCAAATGAGAAATCCAAGGAAGAATTGTTAGCCGAAGAGCGGGCTGCTAAATTAAATTCCCAAATTGCCTTTGAAAAATCTATTAGGGAATCAATTGCAAAAGAAAAAGCAGCCAAATCTAGCTCTCGATTCCGTTTCAATCCTGATGACGATGATGATGAAGTTACCCTTGATATTCGTCAATTTTGTACAGGTTCATCAAGTTCATCAGTTGAAATTCCTTCCATGAAAAATCAGGGAGAAAAGACTATGATGGAATTACTAGCAGAAGAACAAATGGAATTTGTAAAACATATGTATACTAGTCCTTCTCAACTCCCTCAGTCTGTTGTTATCACACCCGATATTCCCACTCACTCTCTGAGCAAGGGGGATGAGCATCTTGACACTGTTCCTGAAAAGGAACCGGACGAATTCATAAAGTCAAGTGTTGAAAACCTTGTCCCAATCCCGAGAGAGTCACAGGGAACTTTTGACCATATGTGTGATATTCCTTCCCCTCTTGAGTGTTCAAAAGATCATTTTGAGACTTTTTCCAATTGTAGCGAAGATTGTGCATCATATGGAGACATCGAGTATGTTGAGGCATCACTTCCGCAATCTGATGCTGATCATCTTCTTGAGGAGTTCACCGATGAACTCGCTCACATCAATCCACTTTCATCAGAAAGTGATGATGATCTCTTTGATTTCGAAGCCGACCTAGGAGAAATTGAAAGTCTCCTTTATAATGATCGTTCACTCACTTCTCACCCTAACAGTCCAATAGAGAATGTTGATCACTTTGTTCCCGAAACATTCAAAGCTACTTTCACCAATCCTCTATTTGAATTCGACTCTGAATTCACTTTAATTTCTGAGAATCCACTCTTTGATACTCAGATTGAGGATAGTGATGAGTCTACAGTGGAACAAGAATTCACAGACTTACATCACGTGAATGATTCTCTTTACGAGGAGTTCTCCTTTGAACTCACTCATATCATATCTCCACCGGAGTATGATAATTTCTACTTTGATCTAGACACACCTGGGATATGTCTAGACCAATTGAGCTTAAATGATGAGATTCATGATCCAGAAATCATGAACTCTCCTTCTGATAATGATGAGTTAGTCATGATTTTTATCATGATTTTCTTTCTTTTCTTCACATATACGGTGACTTCTCCTGTTCTTCACTCCTTCGGGAATGAAGACATTATTTTTGACCCCGGCATTTTCATTTATCATTTGTGAGCCGGTTCTATGTATATCTCATCGGTGTGGAACTTTCACGTACTTCAATGTTTATACAAACATCTTGAATGAAAGTCCGATGGAGATTATCTCTTCCACTTACTTCCCCATTAACAAATTAATTCGGGGTCGAGTCAAGCTAGCGACTCGGTAATCAAAAACAATAGTTAAACATGGGTTTTCACCCGTGTGTACCACCCTAGTGTGGGGGAGATGCCCCACATGTTGTATAGAGATCTAAAAAAATGAATGAAAATTGTAAATATTAAAAAGAGAATAATTGTTGTGTTTCTACACTTAGCTAGTAATGTTATCTTTTTATGTTCAAGGATTCGGCATAATAGCCGGGACTTTGAATATTGAGGACAATATTCATTTCTAAGTGTGGGGGGGAAATTCTGGCGAATTTGATCATAAATGTACCCTTTTAGTCCCTTTTTCCCCCAAAATGGCCAAATTAAAAATATTTTTTTAGTGGAAGTACTATGTACTAAACACAACAAATGGTAATCAGTCCACCATGTCTAATAAACAAAAGGATTGGCTAATCCAGGAGCAAACGGCTCTTGGTAAAGATATCTCAAATCCGTTGACGGCTTGCAATTTGCCTAAAATTGTATGGTGTTCAGCTCACCATATCTTTAATTAGTGAAGAGTTGGCTAGCCCGCAAGTTTATGGCTTGTGGTAAAGGCAGTTGGAAAACCATAATTGGTAATCGACTCACCAAAGATATTTTATCTAAGAGTTGGCTAGTCCAGAAGCAAACGGCTTCTGGTAAAGACAAATCAAAACCGTTGAAAGCTGGTGATTTGCTCAAAATCATTTGGTTATCATTGTACCAAGGTTCTTACTTGAACTGAAACAATTGGCTACTCCAGAAGTAATGGCTTTTGGTAAAGAGATGAAATCCATTAATTTTTCATAAAAGATTGCTAGGGACTAGCAATAGTTTAGTGTGGGGGATTTGATATGTGTCTAAATACACATATATTTTATATTATTTAATCCCACAGAAACATCTGAAAACACTCAAAAATGTCATAAAATACTATAAATATCATTGAAATGTGTTTTTATGTGTTACAAGTGCAAAAGGATTAAAAACTGATGAAAAACAACAAAGTTTACATAATTTACAGTTTCAGTCCCTAAACTTTCATAAATTGTCAAAACTAGTCCCTGGTAATTCAAAAACTTGTAAAAATATCATTCAAGGTCCCTGAAATATTCTAAGTTGTCAAAAATAGTCCTTGAATGAATCTTTGAGCAAATGGCAGAAAAGGTCCTTAAACTTTTGTAAAATGCCAAAAATGGTCCCTCTAGTTTGAATTTTGGCAGATTTGGTCCCTGAAGGTTTATTTTGGAAGAAAAAGTCAACAATGGTCCTTGGGTTTCACAAGTTGTCACAACTGGTCCTTGAGAGAAAAGATTGAAGAAATTACAATATTGGTCCCTCAAGTTTCAAAAATAACACAAATTACCCTTGGACATTTAAAATTGGAAAATTAACATTTATGGTCCTTTGGTAAAAGAAACTTGGCAAGTTTGGCCCTTGGAATAACTTTGGAATAAGTGCAGGTTCAGTCCCTTCATTTTCAGAAATTACAACAATGGTCCTTGTGATAATTATTAAGCCAAACGGACCTTTGTGTTATTAAATACCCAAATCCAATCCATAACCTGGCCCAACTCCAATCCCAGCCCAACCCCGTTAAATATTAAAACTCGGTCAAACCCGGTCAAACGCGCCAAAACCATGTATACTGTTCATCTTCCTCACCAATGGCTGCAATCCAAAACCAGTGGTTTTCACTACCATCTGCCCTTGGGTCTTTGACTGGTAGTTCTTTGCACAATTTAATACATAAGTCTTGTTTTCTATTTTAGCTTATTCGAACTCTTTAGCTTATTTACAGCTTATTCAAATAAGTTGTTACCTGTTTTGTATTTTTCCTAGCCTTGTATTGTTATAAAGTATTTTACAAAAAAGTTTCAGAATTTTCTTAATATTTTTAGTATTTTTAATCATTTATTTAGTTTAAAATAGTATTTAATTCATAAAAAAAATATATAAAAGTCAAAAAAATATAAATCTTTTTTCTAAAATTTTCTTTTGTCATATAGTAAGTAAGAAAATTGTTTTTACACTCGTAGGATTTTTATTTCACAAATTTTACGTTTTTCCTTGCGCACTCGCGTAATTTTTACATATAACACGCGTTTTCATTCTAGGTAGCGTTTTTAGATAATATAGGTTTACGTTTTAATTAAAATAGTTTATTTAAGTTATTTTGTTTTATAAATCAAGAAAAACATCATTTTAAAAATAGTGATAGCGTTTATTTAATAGAAATTAGCTTTTTAATTTTCTTTAATTTGCATTTAAGCCCCTGTAATTTACAAAACTTTTTCTTTAGGTATAAATATTTCAAAATCCTTACTGATCATTATCCTTAGTGATCATTCGACTTCTGAAAGTTTTTTGAACACCATTCATCCTCCGTGGGACTTAACGACCTGTGGAAACACTATACTCTCCAGATCTTAATTGCATTTGTTTCTGGGCTGTTTGAATTTTATTACGGTTGACCATTCACAAGTGGTTAGCTTGTGTGATAAACCTGACTGTTTGGGAGCCAATCAAATTTTGATATATGAAAAATTAATGGATTTCATCTCTTTACCAAAACCCAAAAGGTATTTTACGTTTTCCCATTCATCAAAATTTTGTGAACTGATCATTTTTATACTCTCCGCCGTTATCTGTTCGGAGGTGTTTGATGTTTCTGCACGTCTGAGTTTCCATCATCTTTTTCCACTTGATGAACACTCTTAGCACTTCATCCTTTGTCTTCAATGTGTACACCCAAACTCTTCGAAGAAAGTCATCAACAAAGGTCACATAGTAGTGTCTCCCTCCTAAAGATCTTGTCTTTGAGGGACACCATACGTCAGAGTGGACATAATCCAAGATACCTAGCGTCTTGTGGATAGCATTCCCAAATTTCACCCTTGTCGTCTTCCTGTTGATGCAATGCTCACAGAGATCCAACTTACAGGAACTCACTCCTTTCAATATGAGCAAATTCAAGGATTTTTCTCCTGCATGTCCTAAGCGCATATGCCATAGCTTCATAGCTTCTGAATTTCTATCACCATCGGTAACAGATGCTACAGTTCCATCAACTGTTCTACCCTTGTAGTGATACGTGTTATTTATTTTACGAATACCCTTCATTACTACAAGTACGCTAGAGATGATCTTCATAACCCCATCCTTTGCTCTTACTTCGAATCCTTTAGATTCTAAGGTACCGAAAGAAATGAGATTCTTTTTCAACTTTGGCGAATAACGAACACCTTTCAAGGTCACAATTGTTCCATCTTAATTCTGCAATCGAACGGAACCAATCCCATATGTAGTGAGGGGAGTTTCGTCTGCCGTATTAACAACTTCCTCATGTTCTTCAAAATTACTAAACCACTCTCGATGTGGTGTAATGTGATGGCTACATGCGGAATCTAATAGCCATACATCAGAAGCATTCTTTGTTGACGATGTTGCAAGTGAGAGATCTTATTCTTCATCATCACACTTGGTGACATTCGCCTCTGCTACAACTTTCCCTTTGTAATGATTGTCCTTGGTTTTCAACTTTGGACAATCTCTCTTCCAATGGCCTTTTTCATGACAAAAGGCACATTCATCTTTACTTAGTCTTTGCCTCGACTTAGATCTCCATCTCTTATCGGTGCCCTTCTTCTGCGAACGACCTCTGACCAACAAAACCTCTGCGTCTCCACTTGAACTGATCTGCTTGTCCTTCCTTCTCAGTTCTTTACTATACAAGGCGGCACAAACTTCACTAAGAGACACATCGTCCTTTCCATGAAGTAGAGTTGTTTCAAGCAACTCGTACTCCTCCGGAAGCGATCCCAACAATATCAATGCTAGATCCTGGTCTTTGAACACCTCATCCATATTCATCAAATCAGTTACCAGCTGGTTAAAACTGGTAATGTGATCATTTATCGTGGTACCGGGTACATAAGTGAATCGAAAGAGTCGCTTCTTCATAAAGAGCTTATTCTGACAATTTTTCTTCAGAAATTTCTCTTCCAACGCCACCTACAGTTTATAGGCGGATGTTTCTTTTGAGAAAGCATATCGTTGCTCTCTTGAAAGACATGAACGAACCATACCACAAGCTAACCGATTGATGGTTAAACAATCCCTCTCTTCTACATCCTCTGGTTTACTTTCTTCAACGGCAATGTCTAGACCTTGCTGAAAAAGAACGTCTAGAACCTCACTTTGCCACATACCGAAATGGCATGTGCCATCAAAAACCTCCACCGCCAATCTTGCATTCGTCAAGACTGGTCTAGCCCAACTTGGAGATGTTGGATCCACCGATGTGGAAGGTTTGTCAACTATGCCATTAACCATTTCGTGTACAAATTAATTTTCAATAGCTTCAACAAAAAAAACCAACGGAATTCTTTTCTGATGTGGAGGATCAAATTTAATTGCAACCACAGAGCATACTAAGAATAACCTCGGCTCTTGATACCACTTGTTGTGGAATAACCGTAATAATATCCCACCGACTAGGTAAAGGGTGTGAATGTTTCAACACCACAACTATACCCCAAAACTAGCTTATTGAAAATTATACACTATGAAAGAAACTAAGAATGAAACACCAAACTTTCTTATATATTTCTTATAGAAACATATTACAAACTAGAATAAGAAAGAGAGCTAATTTCTAACTACACAACAAGAAGTGCTTGTGTGTTTTTTGGTGTGTCTTGCTTCTAATGAATGAGCTCTATTTATAGGCTCAAAAAAAACCATCTCAAGTTGCACATCAACTTGAAAAAATCAGTAACTTGCATATTCTCTGAATCTTCCATATCTTGCTAAAGATATGATATATTTATTAAGATTTCATCAACTTGCATTGATTCATTGAATGTTACCATTTATTCATATATGAGCCATATTCAACAGTATTCAAATTAATGTTAAATCATAGATGATTTTTCATGCAAATTTCAGTAACGTAAAAAAACGAAAAAAACACGAATTTATTTTATTTTATTTTATTTTTAATTTTTTTTGTCGAAACTATATCAAAGTGCCTATATTTAGAAAGATAGTTTAATGCTCGTCGTAATGGTATATTTTTTTTCGCTCGACGATTAACGGTTTGAAAGATATTTATATTTGGAGATAAAGAATGAAAGTATTTTTTTTTATAATTATTGGGATTAATCTCATCCATTAGATCTAATAAAAATGAATATTGAAGATTGATCATTTAATATGTAAAGAAATTTTTGTCCTGATCTTAAATCGCTTTTAATTTATACCATGAGAGTATGGGTTTAAAGAGTATTAATTGAACAAAAGTGAACAAAAAGACACCAAAGGATGTCAACCAGTTTACCATAAAACATTAAAACATAAAACATTTCAGATGCATGAGTTACAAAAGTATCAAACTGTTCCAGCTTTTCCATAAATGTAAGCACATAGGATTGAAAAAGAACTTGAGATTGTACACATTTAAAACCATCGCTGAATATGAAAATTACCACGTGAGGCCTGGAACGAATTCAATCTTACACCGGTTGGAGCCACGATAGGAATTCAATAACTTTTCACGCGTCTTAGAATCATTTTCTCGAACATTCATAGTGAATTTTTCCAAATTATTCGAGTGTTCCAACATAAACTCAATAAAGGCTAATTCCCTTTGTCTTATAGTTTCCTGATTACGTAATATGATTTCTTTCACCCCAAAGCGCAAACAAGCTGGTGCCTCCAAAGGTGGGTCCTCATTCACGTCAAAAAGTGGAAGCTTTTGACAACAAACAAAAAAAAGTTACTTTCAAGTTAGATAACAATTGTCTAAAAATTTGAGATAAAAAAAAACTATTATAAGCCTCATCTTTTTTCCTTCTTACTCTTCGAGTTAATTATCTAACAACTGTACAACAACAACAACAACAAACGCAATCCCGCCGAGGCAGAGTATGGGGGAGGTAGAATGTAGACAGATCCTACCCCTACCCCAAGGATAAACCCGGGAGTAAAGAGACTGCTTCTAATGAGATCTCCGGCTTGTGCACGTGTGCGGGTGAGAAAGAAGAGAAGAGAGAGCAAAAGGGCTGCAAGAAAGCAAAAAGCAGGCGAAAAGGGGCATACCAAACACGCTCAAACGCCAAAAAAAAGCACAAAACATACCAGAAAACAAAATCAAGCGCAAAGGCAGGCAAACCTAAGGGAGCAAAACAAAGGAAGGCAGAACAACCAGCGGGACCTAAAGCTAGGGCAAAAAAGGCAACCTAAGGGGGCAACAAAGAGCAAGGCAAAGCACGTTAACTGTACAGGTACACATAAACTTACATTCAAAAAGGTAATATGCTCAAGCTTAGGCATATTGTTTAAGTAACCCAGCAAATCATTCCAGCTTCCAGTACTATCTTTGATACCAGTCACCAGTTTTTTCAAGTTAGGGAATATTGGCAGATTTAAATCATCGACTTCACCAATCTCATCAGCCTCACCAATCTCATCAACCCCATCAACCTCATCAACCTCATCAATGTCATCAAACTCATCAACATCATCAACCTCATCAAACGTACGGAACTCCTACAGAAACCAAACACGAAATATGATCATCCCAAAGTCAAGTACAGTATATTCTAAAAGGTTATTTGCTCATTTGGTATTGTAGTTTTTCTTAGGTGTTTGTTGGGATGGTTCTCTGTTGGGGGGTTATCTCCCAGAACAGGGTTAAGACAATCAATGACAGTAGCAATACCACTAGGTGGTTACCGGATATCACTTGGAATCGTGTGATCACTTTCCAAAGTAAACTATTCGACCCTAATGCCTGGGTATCACGAATATCTACTTGGGATAAGACCAAATGCAGTTAGAGAATTAGGCACAATTCTATAACCCTTTCGCTAGTAAGTGTTTACGTTTTCTGTGTGTCCCTCATGCATGTTCAGATCTCCTATATATAGGAGGTTACTCTTGAGCTATTCCAATGGAATCATGAGTATTAATCGGCCCATTAATAGCCTCATAATTATCCCCATTATAGCCGTTAGTGGTTACATGACCAATTAAACGTGGTCATAAAGAAGTTGTAACTGCCATTTAGCAGTACTTTCCATAAGCAGTACTTTCCACTAGCAGTACTTTCACTTACAGTGGAAATACAGCCTATCAGTGGAAACACTGCTTATCAGTACTTTCATAGCATCGGTACTTTCACAGTGCTATCAGTGGAAACACTGCCTATCAGTGGAAGCACTGCTTATCAGTGGAAACCACAAGCAGTACTTTCCACAAGCAGTACTTTCACCAACAGTACTTTCACCAAGCAGTACTTTCACCAGTACTACCAATACAAACCACTATAAGAGTCAGGGTGTTCATGGACCTTATGGGTGTACACTCCGTACCTCCTAACCCATTACAAGGTGTGAACTAATCCCACAAGTGCACTAAATTTTCCAACAATCCTCCCCAAATTTAGTTCACTTCCTTTGCATGAAAAATAAACATCAATCAAAACATGTGCATAAATGAAAATGTCCTGAGGATTGAATTTCCATCTTAGTAATTACACGTTCAAATATTCGAGAATCAGGGTGTTCTAAGAATTGAACCCTTCAACCCATTTGAATACCTGAAGATAACTACACACAAGTTTTCAAACACTTAAAAGCTCCTGACACTATACAAGCCATGTGTCCATATCCAAATTCATAAATGTTGTAAAAGCTAAAAATCCAAAGCTTCCTGAAGCGGCAAAACTTCAACATTTACATAGGTGGTTCCTCTTTAGTCATGCTCCTGCCAAGCACTTTTTCAAAGAAAATATAACCATTAAGAAGTAAAGACTTCATCCTCCTTTCAGCAGGTTCTGAGCACAACCTTGGGATGTAAATAAAACATGTGCTCCAGTCCACTGAATGTTCAGCTTTCCACATTGAACTCAGCTCCTAAGTTTCCTCAGGAGGGAGTTGGGTGTCCTAGCATTCAATGACTAAGTTGGACTTAAACCCATCCCTTTAGCAGACTTTATAACCAAGTCTCTAGCCAGACCCTTCGTCAAGTGATCAGCTAAGTTCTGTTGAGATCTCACAAACTCTATAGATACCACCCCATTCATGATAAGCTCACAAATCATGCTATGCCTGACACCTAAGTGTCTAGACTTACCATTGTACATCTGGCTATAAGCCTTAGCCAATGTAGCTGCACTATCACACCGGATAGAAATAGGTGCTATAGGTTTAGGCCACAATGGAATCTCAAGAAGCAAGTTTTTCAACCATTCAGCTTCTTTACCAGCAGCTGCTAGAGCCACAAATTCAGATTCCATTGTTGAACTGGTGATGCAAGTTTGCTTCTTGGATGCCCAAGAAATTGCACCTCCACCAAGTAGGAATACCCAGCCACTGGTAGACGAATTGTCTTCAGTGTTACTGATCCAACTTGCATCGGTGTAACCTTCCAACACTGATGGGTAACCAGTATATGAGAGACTATAATCCATAGTTCTCTTCAAATACTTCAGTACCCTCTGAACTGCTTGCCAGTGATGAGCACTAGGATTACTAGTATACCTGCTCAATTTTCCCACTGCAAAACCAATATCAGGCCTTGTACAAGTCATGGCATACATCAGGCAGCCAATTACCCTGGAATACTCAAGTTGAGATACAGCCTTGCCATGATTAGGCATCAGCTTCTCACAAGTATCCATAGGAGTACTCACTGGAGTACAATCAAAGTAATTGAATTTCCTCAGTACCTTCTCAATATAATGAGACTGAGAGATAGAAATTCTATTACTTTCATGTTTAATCCTTATACCAAGGATAACATCATCCTCCCCCATGTCTTTCATGGAGAACCTTGATGACAAAAATTCCTTTGTCAGGTCAACTTGATTTTGGTCGGTGCCAAAGATCAACATGTCATCAACATATAGACAAATGATGACTCCTTTACCAGATTCATCAAATTTGCTATATACACATTTGTCAGCTTGGTTAAGAACATAACCACTAGACAAAACCACTTCATCAAATTTTTGATGCCATTGCTTAGGTGCCTGCTTAAGTCCATAAAGAGACTTAATCAGTTTACACACCTTGTTTTCATTACCTGGCATGATGAAGCCCTGAGGTTGGTTCATATAAACCTCCTCTTCCAATTCACCATTCAAGAAAGCTGTTTTCACATCCATCTGATGAATAACCAGATTGTGAATAGATGCCATAGCAATCAGCAGTCTTATGGTACTGATACGAGCCACAGGAGCATAAGTATCAAAATAGTCTATTCCTGACTTTTGTTTAAAGCCCTGAATGACTAGTCTAGCCTTGAACTTTTCAATAGTTCCATCTACCTTCATTTTCCTTTTGAAAATCCATTTGCAACCCAGAGGTTTGCAACCAGGAGGTAGATCAACCAACACCCAAGTGTTGTTGCCCATGATGGAATCCATCTCATCATTGATTGCTTCTTTCCAGAAAGCAATGTCCTGGGACTTCATTGCTTCTTCAAATGTCTTGGGATCATCCTCAACAATGAAGCAATAGGAGTATTGGTCAGAGACCTTATCCCTGGTTCCTTCAACTAAGTATAGTTGAAACTCAGGTCCAAATGACTTTGGAGTCCTGATCCTTTTGCTCTTCCTGAGCACAGGTTCAGGTTGCTGAACCACAACCTCATCAGGGACCACTGATGGTTCATCATCAGGGACCTCTGATACACCAGTGTCATGAGTTCCATTAGGAATCCTCTGACTTGATCTAGGGACTGATGAGAATCTATTCTCATCAATGTCTGCATCCCTTGATTCAATTATGGAGTTAACTGAAACATGTTCATTAGGTTCAATAACATAGAACCTAAAAGCCTTGGAATGCTCAGCATATCCAACAAAGATGCAATCAATGCCTCTTTCACCCAAAGTTTTTAGCTTTGGATCAGGGAGTCTTACAACAGCCCTACAACCCCAAATCTTGAGATAATTCAGGTTGGGTTTCCTTTTAGTCCAGAATTCATAAGGGGTAACCTTGTTCCTTTTGTTGGGAACCCTATTTATCAAATAGCAAGCTGTTAACATAGCTTCACCCCAGAACCCTTGACTAAGTCCTGAATAGGACAACATAGAATTAACCATCTCCTTCAGCACCCTGTTTTTCTTTTCAGAAATACCATTTTGCTGAGGAGTATAAGGGGCAGTCGTTTCATGGATTATTCCAACAGACTGAAAGTACTGGGTATCCATGTACTCACCTCCCCTATCAGTCCTTAATCTTTTGATCAAAGACCCAAGTTGTAATTCAACTTCAGTTTTAAACACTTTGAATTTATCTAATGCTTCATCCTTGGTATGTAAGAGATAGACATAACAAAATCTAGAAGCATCATCAATAAATGTCACAAAGTACTTCTTATTCCCCAAAGAAGGAGTGGCATGCAAATCACACAGGTCACTGTGAATAAGCTCCAAGACCTTAGTCTCACGACTAACACCTTGAAAAGGTTTCTTGGTTATCTTGGTCAACATGCAAGTTTTACACTTTTCAGTGTCCATGTCAAAAGCAGGGATTAAACCATCCCTAGACATATCTTGCATCCTTTTATAGTGAACATGACCAAGTCTAGCATGCCAAAGGTTAGAATCAGTCTGATCATATGTGGTCACAAAAGCTGAAATAACACTGTCAATGGTAATATTAAGCCTGAACATTTGATTACATAAATAACCAAAACCAATAAAAACACCACATTTAGAAAGAACAAATTTATCAGATTCAATAACTTGTTTATATCCATGATTATTCAAAACACTACTTGAAACCAAGTTCTTCCTGATATCAGGAACATGAATAACATTAAATAAAGTTACAATCTTTCCTGAACTAAACCTAAGATCTACACAACCACGACCATGCACCAAGGCTGTTGACTCATTTCCCATGTGAAGAATAGAACCATCATTCAGTGACTCATAAGTCTTGAATCAGCTTCTATCTTTACACACATGAACTGTTGCACCAGAGTCAACCCACCACGCAACATCATCATCCTGCACATAAAAAGATTCAGATACATATGTAACATAATAAATCTGAAAAGACTTATTAAACATATTCTGACCTTTCAGTGAGTTGGCTGAACCACCACTCCCTGAACCATTAGTGCCTGATCCATTGGCTTTACCACCAATTTTAACACCCTTGCAGTCCCTTTTAATGTGACCAGTCTTGCCACATTTCCAACAAGTAGGTGTAGCCTTCTTGTTAGGATCTGCCCTTGTGTTGTCATGATATTTGCGTTTGCCTTTGTTGTCATTGTACTTGGTAGAGTTGTTATGCTCTACCATATTGACAACAGATGGTCCAGCAGCATTGCTACTCTTTGGCTTGTCATTATCCTGCACCTTGAGAGATTCCTCAATGCGCAGATGACTGCCCAACTCAACCAGAGTTAACTCCTCCTTCTTATGTTTCAAGGTATGCTTGAAATCTTTCCAAGAAGGAGGGAGTTTGTCAATAACACAAGAGACTGAAATAGCCTCATCCATGTGCATATTGTGTTGTGTAAACCTTCCAAGTATTCCAAGAAGTTCATTGTATTGTTCCATAACTGGTCTTGAATCAGTCATTTTGTAATTTGTGAAATTACTAACAAGGAACTTCTTACTTGATGCATCCTCAGCCATATATTTGGCATCCAAGGAATCCCACAGTTCTTTGGAAGATTCAAAGTTCTGATAAATATCAAACAAAGAATCAGACATACCATTCAGAATAAGACCTCTGCATATGTAGTCATCATTCTCCCACTTGCTCCTCCTCCTGATCTGCTCCACAGTAGCATCATCACCATCATCAGGAATTGGAGTAGTCAGCACATAGACCACACTCATGCTTGACAGCAAGAAGTGCATCTTCTTCTGCCACCTCCTAAAGTCCACCCCTTCAAACTTGTCCAGCTTAGCAAAGTTTGAAGCCATGTGTTTCATTGCAGCAGTTGCCATTGATTATCACTAAATAGTTTACTTTGATTGTTGGGGGGTTATCTCCCAGAACAGGGTTAAGACAATCAATGACAGTAGCAATACCACTAGGTGGTTACCGGATATCACTTGGAATCGTGTGATCACTTTCCAAAGTAAACTATTCGACCCTAATGCCTGGTATCACGAATATCTACTTGGGATAAGACCAAATGCAGTTAGAGAATTAGGCACAATTCTATAACCCTTTCGCTAGTAAGTGTTTACGTTTTCTGTGTGTCCCTCATGCATGTTCAGATCTCCTATATATAGGAGGTTACTCTTGAGCTATTCCAATGGAATTATGAGTATTAATCGGCTCATTAATAGCCTCATAATTATCCCCATTATAGCCGTTAGTGGTTACATGACCAATTAAACGTGGTCATAAAGAAGTTGTAACTGCCATTTAGCAGTACTTTTCATAAGCTTTCACAGTGCTATCAGTGGAAACACTGCCTATCAGTGGAAGCACTGCTTATCAGTGGAAACCACAAGCAGTACTTTCCACAAGCAGTACTTTCACCAACAGTACTTTCACCAAGCAGTACTTTCACCAGTACTACCAATACAAACCACTATAAGAGTCAGGGTGTTCATGGACCTTATGGGTGTACACTCCGTACCTCCTAACCCATTACAAGGTGTGAACTAATCCTACAAGTGCACTAAATTTTCCAACATTCTCTTTCTTTGTTTGTTTAGTATTCTTGTTGATAAGATTTTGAAAAAAAAATGTCATTATAATGGTAAAAATTATCTGAACTTAAGAATTTAAACAAACTTTTGAAGGACAAGTAAGCATACCCATAGAGTTGGAAAAGTCAATGTCAATACTTTGGCAGCTGAGATACTTCTAACGATTTGAGCAATTGAAATGGTATTAGTAGCAATGTGAGCTTCAACAAGAGACAAGGGTTTCTTCCTAAAAAAGAAGTCAGAGCACGCTTCGTCCTTAATGTCAAGGTATTCCAGTCTAGGAGCATCAATCAAAACCTTACAGTCGACGTAAACTATAGTAAAATATATCCTTAATCTCTTTAAAGTTTTCGAAGAGACCTTTATTGTCTTCAATTCATTATAGTCGTCGTGCCTCTCAATACACAATCTTTTATATAATACAAGAATTACATCATTTTAGAGTATTTTTGTAAAACCCTTCTCATTGAAAAAAAAATTGGACCAATCAGATTGCTCAATTTTGACACATAAGCAAAATCATGCAATGTGATTGGTAAATAAAAAGTCAAAATTGAATCGATTTTAGTCAAAATTGCAAAATTTCGTATAGCATGAAAAAAAAACCAAAAAATACATGTGTCAAAATTGTGATAAAAAAAACCTCTGAAAAGCAGGGCTAATTTTTATAAACAACAAAGACCAAATGTGGAATGTTATATAACTTTCGGTACATCAACCAATTAATGAAAAAACAAAACATACACCCACTTTCCTCATTCCCCAACTTCCTTCTAATAACCCTAATAAAAAAATCTATTGATCGATATAACAAATAAATCGTACAACCAAAATCATTGTTATTTTTCTTTTCATTAAAATGAACTTAAAAATCAAAATCAAGATCGGTACGAATTTTATTTTTGTTGTTTTAAATTGGGGAAAAGAATTAGGTTTTAATTAAAGTTCTAAATTGATCCAAAAAAGTGACAAGGAAGAAGATCAATTCATTCAAAATTCACATGAATGATTATGAAGGTATGTGGCTGTAATTTTAAAGATTTATGGGTATTGGTTGGTTTTTATAAAACAAATTTGATTTTGAAGATTTATAGGCTGAAAACACTTTCGGATTCTCTTATTTTTACTTAACCAAATTTGTGTAACCTCGAACCTAATTCCTAAAACCGTATTGATCAATTCAGAAGGAGAGTTGGATCTCTAAATGGTGGTCGGCTTAGGAGTTCGCACATCAGGTGTAGTGAGTTTGAAGTTTGGTTTTTAAATTTTAGATTTTTTTTATTTGATTTTTTTGGATGCTTATTTTTGTAAGTGATTATGGTATCGATATTTTGAAGGAATTAGGTAAAGATTAATGGCCGATTGCACCTGTCAATAGATTTGTTATGCTAATAAGGCGATCAAAAGAATTTGTGAACACAATTCAATATTTAATTTTCCAAAACATTGAGTATTTAGTCATTGTTACATGTGTTTTTTAATTGCATAAGAAACAATAAAGTTGCAACCATGAATTGGATTTTAAGGACGTGGAAATTAGTATGTTGTTTGTGAATCAGTAATGATAAGTTTCAACAAAATCATTATCTATAAAAAAAAACTCTTATATAATAACATATATACATGAGATTTTCTGTTTTTTTAATTCCAAACTTTTTATTGTTTACCCTTATGGTCCAGAGTCACCATTTGCTAATATCTGATTATATTAAGTAGGGATTAGGCAGGAGTTATGTTTATATGCGAGAAAACGAGTAAGTCGAGTAATGGGTCAAAGGGGTAAGCAACTACACAGGTCAGGTTATCTCTTACCACTATTTGTCACATTTTAGAACAAATAATGAATGCGTACTCTAGCACTTTTTTAAAAGTTTGGATTACGTGAATAAATTTATTTTATCCTTAAGTTTAATGTTTAGCGCATACATGATTAATATCAGAGACAGTGGGATAGTTATATAATGCAGTTTTGATTATGATCATGATTTGTGGATTATATTGTTTCAAAAAGTAATTCGGACCATATGAATGCAGTAATGATCTAAAATATATTTAAACTCGATTAAAGGGGCTTGCTAGCCAACCCGGCCTAACCTATTATCCAACCTACATAAACCTCTTATTTTTCCATCATACTAAATTTTTTGCTGATGTACTATTTCTGTACACATGTATCGTGAACCGCAAAAGACAAGCTTGCCTTTGACGAACAAACTAGCTCTTGGAAGTGCATATATGGTTATGATAAGGAAAATGATGACAACGACCTTCCAGTCATCGAGGCAAAGATGACAGATGGTAAACAATTGATTGCAATCAATACTTTAATGTGTTGAAAGAAGCAACCTTATCTTAAAATAATAAGTTTTTTCTTTTTACAGGGCCAAGGGAAGACCCTTCTGCCAAGAGACTATCAGAAAAGAAGTTGAGAGTTGAAAGACAAGAAAAGCATCGGCTGCATAATCTGAAAGAGGCAGCAAAAGTTGGTGCTTTGCCAAGGTTGGGACTATTTAAATCACTATTGACATTTTGTATGGGACTATTTAAAATTATATTTTGTGGAATATTATCAACTTATACCTCTTTTTTTGGCAGCCACGTTCAACTTGCGACCACTGCATTGCCTATAACAGAATCTCAAACTGCACCTAGAAAGGTTAGCAAGGATGAACTACAAAACGTAGCAGGAATGACTACAACTTCAACCGCAAGCGGTTTATCATAATAAGTTGCTGTTTTATTTTTATTTTTTTTGGTTATCAGTTTTTGGTTGCGGTGGAAGGATCTGTAATGGGTTCATTAGAGAAGCAACAAACCGACAAGGTTCTAACAAGTTAATGGCCAAGAATTCCCATGAAATATTCAATGTTTCAAAGGTACTTTTTATACCATAAATACTTACCTTCTAGCCCGCCTCTCAAAAATAACTTTTCAACAACAGTCGTCCTTTGTTGAATGGTTATCCTCTTTGAAACGTTTTTGACCCGTTAAAATATGTACGAGGCAATGTACAAAGGGAATATAAAGAGAATCAGTTCTGGGAAAGTCGTACAAAGTTTGTTGTTGATGCATGTGCATACAACCTACTAAATTAATTTTGAAAAAAAAAAAAAAAAAAAAAAAAAAAAAAAAGAAAACGATTTAGCATCTTACTTGTCATCATTTAATACAAATTATAGACAAGAAAAAGTTTAGGATTTAGATTAATGAATCTTTCCTGTCAACCGAACCATTTTGATATATTAGCCAACCAGCTAGGCTCGCCCATTTTGCTAGCTCGAGTTCTACAACGTTCTAGGTGTTTATTACTTACTGTATAAATTCATCATGTGCAGGCTGTAGACATGTACAATGTGAGCAGCGACAAGAAACGAAGAAATCAGCAAAGCAAGTCTTCATCAACCTTAAGTAAGTTAAAACCAAGGAAAAGCCCTTAAAAAACTGCATCGGATAAAGGACCATCAAAGAAGAGTGAAGGAAAGTCAAAGTGAATGTAATCTTGGATCATTGTTTTGTTAGGCGCTACGATTGAGATAATGTTGTTTTGTAGTGATCAAATTTTTGTTATAATATCATCGACAATACTGGTTTCCAACCGCGACTGCTATCATCAAAGTTATATACATTCTAACCCGCACCAGTTTATTATTGCATCTGCTTTATACTTTTTAAAATGGCGATGCTAGCTTTTTAATAAGATGGTATGCTTTCACCCTAACTTTGAATAATTTAGCTTTATATAAAACATTCAAGTTGTAGGTTGTATCGTTGTAGGAAAAGCATTCACAGACCTTCATCTTGAAAATTCTCATCTTTACCCATCATTTACATACGTGCACATGACTATGAAAAAACAAATATACATCGGATTTCTCTTTTTAACCCAGAAAATAAAACTATTTAGGACACGTTAAGTTTTTTTTAATCTTTTTTCTTTAATCGATAATAATATATAACAAATTTTTTTTGAGAAAACCCCGTGCGTGCACGGGTATTATAACTAGTTCCTCTAAAACAGGGCAACCGGTAATGAGATTCTCAACTGACTCATCACCAAAAAACTGACAATAATTAATATATAGCAAACTGATTTTCTTCAAATGCGGAAAAAGGACCTTAGGTTTGCCTTCAGGCACATCTAGGGGTGGAAACGAGCCGAGCCGCTCGTGAAAAGCTCGGGATCGGATTGGTAAAAAGCTCGAACGAGCCGAGCCTAAACGAGCTCGAGCCCCGAGCTCGAGCCTAAGTTTGGGCTCATTTAATAATCGAGTTCGAGCCCGAGCTCTATATAAAAGGCTCGTTTAGGCTCGCGAGCCTAAACGAGCCCTAGAAATATATACGTATATATATTTTCTATACGTATAACCGTGTTAACGAGCTCGAGCCTTGTGTTAACGAGCCGAGCTCGAGCTTGTGAAAAAATTTCACGAGCCGAGCTCGAGCTTAAAATGTGAGGCTCGAAACGAGCTCGAGCTTTTTATATATAAACGAGCCGAGCTCGAGCCTAAACGAGCTCGAGCTCGGCTCGGCTCGTTTTCACCCCTAGGCACATCTAACTGAAATTTGCCTTCCAAAGACAACTCAACGAGTGTGTTGCAAGTCTTAAACAAATCCCAGAAAAACCTAAAAGTATAACTCTCGGGTGGAAACCTAAGCACAATTATTTGAACTTTGCACTGAACAGCTATACGAAGCCAGTCATGCACGCGATCATAATCCCAGTCCTTAGAACAGTAAAGAAAAAACCTTTGAATAGGCATACCGTCACGAAGGGCTAGGGTTTTATCAACAAAATCGTAAAACTTACCAACTTCTTCCATTGACCAACAAACAGGTGTTTTAACATCATCAACCATATCGTAGAGCTCGTTGTCTCCTTTATTTGACCAACAAAGGGGCATAACAAAATGGAGAGTGGGGAGAAACATCCAAAGGTCCTTCCACCTGGTGGATAAAACGCTCGTTCGACATACGTCAGCATCAGGAAGAAGTGACAAGATATGCGTAAGCAATGCGTCAGGTAATTTGCTTAAGAGATCTTGTTTGGTTTCATCGTTGTTTGAAGATGAATGTTTGGGTCTTTTCATAACAGCTTTGCTGGATCGCAAAAGCATAGAGCTATTTGGAAGCTAAATTAAAAGTAGGTTGCGATCATCTTGTTTCTGTACATAAAAAGGACTATTGGACGGGCCGGAGCTTTTAGCAGGCCCTGCCTCAGCCCGAACCATGCATATATATTTTTGGGCCTAGCTGATTTTTTATTTTTTATTTTTTTTATTTTTTTATTTTTTTTTTTTCACACCCTACACCATCTATCTCACAATAAATCTCACAAATGCCTCCAACGAGGCTTGAACCCTAGACCTCTAGATTGGTAGACAGCTCACATACATATATCTTTTTGGGCCTAGCTAATCTTTAATTAATCCCCATTTATGCAAGGCCCACAAATTCGTACATGACATAAAGAGTTAGAGACCATTACTTAATATCTGAACTTACTTAAAATTCTACATCCTACAAATTATTTAAGTTATTCCGTTAATGCATAGACATTCAACCAAAACAGGATTCGAATAAAACACTGGTGGAACATAAAAAGTTATTGTCTCAGCTATTGCTAAACATTCCATTGTGTAAAAATGAAGAAAACAAAGGATTAGAAAAAACTTGAGCTTGTAAAAGATTCAAAACAGTCAATATCTCAAGCATCTTGAATAGACTTCAAACAATTTCAAACCGGCACAAATTGGAGCCACGATGAAACTTCAATAATACCTCAAGCCTCATTGGACCAAGTTCATGACCATTAATTATATATATATACTAATTATGGGGGAGGAAAACAGTACCCACCCCCCATTAAATGCAATCTTTGGCAAGTTGGCGGAAACAGCCCCTGAGGTTCAAGTAGCGTTGCAAACCAAGTCCTTTAGCAATGCAAAGTTTCACAACTTGGCAAAAACAGCCCCTGAGGTTCAAGTGGCGCTACAAAGTAAGTCCTTTCAAGCCAATCCCGCTGCATAGCGCGGGTTCTAACACTCGTTGTCACTATGTCCAAATTATCTGAGTGATTCAGTATATACCATATTAAGGTCAACCCTTCCTGTGTTATAGCTTCCCGATTGAGTATTATGATTTCTTTTAACTTAAAGCGTAAACAAGCTGGTGCCTCCAGTGGTGGTTTCCAATACTGGTGGAAGATACGTCCTGCATTTTGGATAGGTAGAAGCCCCTAAAGATATACATAGGTAAAAGAGTTAACTATATGTGACATATACTAATTATGGGGGAGGAAAACAGTACCCACCCCCCATTAAATGCAATCTTTGGCAAGTTGGCGGAAACAGCCCCTGAGGTTCAAGTAGCGTTGCAAACCAAGTCCTTTAGCAATGCAAAGTTTCACAACTTGGCAAAAACAGCCCCTGAGGTTCAAGTGGCGCTACAAAGTAAGTCCTTTCAAGCCAATCCCGCTGCATAGCGCGGGTTCTAACACTCGTTGTCACTATGTCCAAATTATCTGAGTGATTCAGTATATACCATATTAAGGTCAACCCTTCCTGTGTTATAGCTTCCCGATTGAGTATTATGATTTCTTTTAACTTAAAGCGTAAACAAGCTGGTGCCTCCAGTGGTGGTTTCCAATACTGGTGGAAGATACGTCCTGCATTTTGGATAGGTAGAAGCCCCTAAAGATATACATAGGTAAAAGAGTTAACTATATGTGACATATACTAATTATGGGGGAGGAAAACAGTACCCACCCCCCATTAAATGCAATCTTTGGCAAGTTGGCGGAAACAGCCCCTGAGGTTCAAGTAGCGTTGCAAACCAAGTCCTTTAGCAATGCAAAGTTTCACAACTTGGCAAAAACAGCCCCTGAGGTTCAAGTGGCGCTATAAAGTAAGTCCTTTCAAGCCAATCCCGCTGCATAGCGCGGGTTCTAACACTCGTTGTCACTATGTCCAAATTATCTGAGTGATTCAGTATATACCATATTAAGGTCAACCCTTCCTGTGTTATAGCTTCCCGATTGAGTATTATGATTTCTTTTAACTTAAAGCGTAAACAAGCTGGTGCCTCCAGTGGTGGTTTCCAATACTGGTGGAAGATACGTCCTGCATTTTGGATAGGTAGAAGCCCCTAAAGATATACATAGGTAAAAGAGTTAACTATATGTGACATAGAGTGAATGGATGGATGTGTGTTTCGAGAGCAATTATAGATATTCAATAATGAAATTCAGATTAGCTGACGAATTGATTGATAAAAAAGACCAAGAATGACGGTATGTGACTTGAAAAAGCAATCGTTAAATGGGACTAAAACTATCTTAAGGTAGTTCAAAAGAATGTGTAATAAAGCGTGTTTCTTTAACTTGGATAGATGGTTTCGTTGCAGCATATCTGAAACTAGGAAACTGCTGATCAGTATTTGACCCATAACCGTAAAGAACACCAGCTCATATACCACCAAAACTAATATAAGTGAAAGAAAAATATAAAGAGCCACAGATTTGATTATAAAAATTCATCGTATTACCCTTTTTCAGCTTTGTGTTAATTATCTATAAAAAGTTATATATACACACACATAAACTTACATTCAAAAAAGTAATATGCTCAAGATTAGGCATATTGTGTAAGAAGACAAAGAACAAACTCCAGTTTGAAATATCGTGCATATCAATCACCAGTTTAACCAAGTTAGGGAATACTGGCACGCCCAAACCATCAAGATCATCAAGGTCATGAATCTCATCAACCCCATAGAAAGCCTGCAGAAAACCGAACACTAAATATGATGTCACTATAATTATCATGTTAAAAGGTTCTTTGTTCGTTTGGTGTATTTCTTATCCCATAAGATGTCAATGTTATTATCTCTTGCAAATTACTATTTGTATAATTAGCTGAATATCTTAACCTGATTAAACTTATCATAGACGAGTAAACGTGCCGTTATAGTTGGAAAAGTCAATGTCAATACTTTGACAGCTGAGATATTGTAACAATTTGATCAACAGAGTCACTATTAGTACTATCAATGTAAGCTTGTACGAAAGTATCAGCAACACAAGATAAACAATAGAACCTTTATTCAAACCTAAGCCTCTATAGTCGGCTTAGATTAATCAACAATAGTATCCAAAGTGTTACAAGATTAGATTAATGTCAATGAGACAATAATCATACAAATACAAAGAGAAGACAAGATCAATGAAATGATCAGATAAGAAAAGAATGTGAGACAATGACTGCACTCACAGTTGTTTCTAACCCTAGATTAAGGGACTTATTAAATAGGAGATAAAGATACACTAAGACCCCTCTAACGGCTATAAAAGACTCATCAGCAGAAACAAGAAAGGCTTCAGCAGAAATGAACGTCTTGGAACTTTAAATCATTTATGCTTTGTCCATGATTAACCCCTGTAATATCCCTGCAAAGATCACAACTTGAAAGCCATTAGCAATTGATAGAGTGACATGTTTGCCATAGATTAATACCCCAAAATTTAACATTCCCCCTTAATCTGATGGGCAAACATATCAAACAATATCAATTTTTCACACAAAAATTTATGCTGATAAACAGGGAGGTTTTTTGTAAGTATGTCTGCATTTTGGTTTGAAGAGCCAATCTTTTTGGCACTTATAACACCTCTTGCAATTTTTTCCCTGATGAAGTGAACATCAATCTCAAAGTGTTTTGATCTTTCATGGAAAACATGATTGACAGCAAGTTGTAAAGCAGATTTGTTATCACAAAAAAAGATTAACAGGGAGATTGATATCAACTTTTAGATCTTTTAAGATTTTTTGGATCCATATGATTTCACAGGCAGCAGTAGACATAGATCTATACTCTGCTTCTGTGGAAGATTTTGAAAGAGTATTTTGTTTTTTACTTTTCCATGAGATCAAAAAATCATTAAAGAAAACACAATAACCTGTGACAGATTTTCTGGTTTTCTTGCATTTGGCCCAATATGCATCACTATATCCTTCAAGATGATTTTTAGAGTTGCTGAAATTGTACCTTAGACCTTTTTCTGGAGCTCCTTTTAGATATCTCAGTACATTGAGGGCACATTCTAGATGAGATTTTAAAGGAGAATGCATATATTGTGCCAGACAATGAACTGAGTATGAGATGTCAGGTCTTGTGTGGGTGAGATAGATAAGTTTCCCAAGTAACTTCTGATAACCAGTGATGTTGATAAGTAAGGGATCATCAGCAGTGGGAATGTAAGGAAGGACAAAGTTGGGTTCCATAGGAGTGGACACAGGTTTCCACCCAAGAAGGCCAAATTCTTTGAGGAGTTCAAGGCAGTATTTTCTTTGGGAGAGACAAATATCATTCCCAGTTTTTAAAACCTCAATACCAAGAAAGTATTTTAAGTTTCCCAAGTCTTTGATATGAAATTTTGATTTTAGAAACTCTTTGAATAGGTTTATCTCATCAATATAGTTTCCAGTGAGGACTATATCATCCACATAAACAAGCAGAGCAATAAACTTGTTATTCTCTGTTTTGGTGAACAAAGAATGATCATTGACAGATTGAACAAAATTATTTTCCTTTAAAACACTGACAAGTTTTTCATTCCATTTCCTGGGAGCTTGTTTTAGGCCATATAGAGACTTCACAAGTTTACAGACTTTATTCTTATTGTTCTCATTACAGAACCCCTTGGGGATGGTCATATAGATATCCTCATCAAGATCTCCATACAAGAAAGCATTATTAACATCAAGTTGAAAAAGAGGCCATTTGTTTTTTACAGCTAAGGCAATAAGACATCTAACAGTAGACATTTTCACAACAGGAGAAAAAGTTTCATCATAGTCTATTCCTTCTCTTTGGTTATAGCCTTTAACAACTAATCTAGCCTTGTATCTATCAACTTCACCACTGGCTTTATATTTGATTTTAAAGATCCATTTGTAACCAATAGGAGTTCTATTAGGAGGTAGATCAGTTATATCCCAAGCATGGTTTTCATTTAAGGCCTCAATTTCAGAGTTCATAGCATCAACCCAATTACTATCAAGGATAGCTTTTTCATAACAGTTAGGTTCAATACTTTTATTAAGACTAGAAGCAAAGCAATAATTTTCTTTGTTAAGATTAGAGTAATTAACAACCTTTTCAACACCATATTTGACTTTTCCTTCTACAATAAAGTCATTAAGATTACTGGGCAACTTAGAGACTCTGGTTGACCTTCTAACAGTAGTGGCTGGCAAGCCTCTTTCTTGTTCAGCAGAATCAGGTGATGTATCAGCAGAATCAGAAGATGCATCAGCAGGATGTGATTCATGAGATATGGTGCCCTCAGGGTGTGTATTATCATCTATAGATGTTGCAACCGGTTCATCAATCCTAGTAGGATGACTTACCACAGTGCCATCATCATAGGATGTCACTCTCCTTTCATCATTGGGACTTATTTGTGAGTCAAAGAAATTTTTATGATTTAGATCTTTAGGCACATAAGTTTCAACAAAAGGTTTTGACAAAGAATTTTTCATTTTGAAGGGAAAAAAAGTTTCATAAAATTTGACATCTCTGGAATAAAAGATATTTTTTGTTTCTAAGCTCAAGAGTTTGTAACCTTTTTTTTCATTTGAATAGCCAATAAAGACACTTTTTTCAGATACTACCAAATTTATCAAAGATGTTGAGAATGGTGGCATAGCATAAGCAGCCAAAGACTCTAAGGAGAGAGAATGAAGGGTCATGCCCATACACAAGGAAGAAGGGAGACTTGCCAGACAACACAGAAGAGGGTAACCTGTTTATGACATAAGCAGCAGTTAGAACACATTCAGGCAAAAGATATAGAGGTAATTCCCCCTGAAACATAAGGGATCTAGCCACATTAAGAAGATGCCTATGTTTCCTTTCTGCAATACCATTTTGTTGAGGTGTGTAAACACAAGAGGTTTGATGTTCCTTAATCTAGGGTTAGAAACAACTGTGAGTGCAGTCATTGTCTCACATTCTTTTCTTATCTGATCATTTCATTGATCTTGTCTTCTCTTTGTATTTGTATGATTATTGTCTCATTGACATTAATCTAATCTTGTAACACTTTGGATACTATTGTTGATTAATCTAAGCCGACTTAGGTTTGAATAAAGGTTCATTGTTTATCTTGTGTTGTTGATACTTTCGTACATGGTATCAGAGCTTCAGGCTCATAGTCATTACTGATTCTACATCCAAGGGTTTCTTTGTGGAAACTTGGGGATATCTCTTCAGCAACAACGTGGTGGTTTGTGGTTATTACTATTGGCATAATCACTGGTTATTTCTTATTGTGATTTGTTCTTTCCGCTGCATATTGCTCTGTAAGTCTAAGTCTAATCTCTTCTTCAAACAAACAGTACTTAAGTCTTTGTGGGTGCAAACGGGTAAACTAACATCTTGATCTGCCACATCTGAGTGGTATGAATACCTGCTCTGGTTTACCCCAGTTCACAGGCTTGGTGCTTGTTGTTTCTTAATTACAAAGTCTTATTTATTTCTTTATATGTCTATCTGCTCTTGTTTTTATTTCTGTCTGTACCTTTGTCTATCTTATTATATCTGTCTGTCTTATTGGTTGTATTATGGCTATTGGTGATGATAATATTGGTGGTGGTGGTTCTTCCACTGAGAAAAGCTTATCCTTTGGAGATGCTTTGTATTTACACCCCAATAACACAAATGGTACTCCCATTATTACTATCAAACTCACTGGAACTGAAAATTACAAAATATGGAATATGGCCATGACCTTTGCCTTAAGGAACCATAATAAGTTAGGGTTTATTGATGGTACTTGCATAAGAGATGATTCGAACCCTAGTCTTGCTAATCAATGGGATACTTGTAACTCTGTTGTGGTTACTTGGATTCTTAATTCTCTCAGCCCTGAACTATTTGCTGGTGCTATATATGATAAAACCGCTTATGAAATGTGGAATGATCTTAAAGATACCTATGATAAGGTTGATGGTTCAACTATCTTTAATTTGCATAAAAATATAAACTCTCTTAGTCAAAATGGGTCCTCTCTTGCTGATTATTATAACAACCTTAACTCTTTATGGAAACAATTTGATTGTATGATTAGCTTGCCTCCTTGCACTTGTGAGGCTGCAAAACATTTTGAAAAACACAATCAGCTAATCAAGTTAATGCAATTTCTTATGGGTCTTGATGACTCTTATGTTCCCATCAGAAGCAATATTTTAACCAGAGATCCTTTGCCTAATGTCAAAACTGCTTTCTCTGTTGTCTCTGGAGAAGAATCTCACATAAATGTTTCATCTGGGAATAGCTCTGATACCATGTACGAAAGTATCAGCAACACAAGATAAACAATAGAACCTTTATTCAAACCTAAGCCTCAATAGTCGGCTTAGATTAATCAACAATAGTATCCAAAGTGTTACAAGATTAGATTAATGTCAATGAGACAATAATCATACAAATACAAAGAGAAAACAAGATTAATGAAATGATCAGATAAGAAAAGAATGTGAGACAATGACAGCACTCACAGTTGTTTCTAACCCTAGATTAAGGGACTTATTAAATAGGAGATAAAGATACACTAAGACCCCTCTAACGGCTATAAAAGACTCATCAGCAGAAACAAGAAAGGCTTCAGCAGAAATGAACGTCTTGGAACTTTAAATCATTTATGCTTTGTCCATGATTAACCCCTGTAATATCCCTGCAAAGATCACAATTTGAAAGCCATTAGCAATTGATAGAGTGACATGTTTGCCACAAATTAATACCCCAAAATTTAACAAAGCTTCAACAAAAGACCCATTGAGGAGTATTCGGTATAACAAAATGGAGATTAGGGAGAAACATCCAAAAGTCCTTCCACCTTTTCGACAAAACGCTTGTTCGACAAGCATCGGCATCGGGTAGTAGAGATAGGATACATGTAAGCAATGCGTCAGGTAATTTGCTTATGAAATCTTGTTTGGTTTCATCGTTGTTAGCAGATGAAAGCTTCATAAGTTTGCCAGAACTGAAAAACATAGTTTGTTTTAAATCTTAGTATCTATAATATTATTCTGATTTGAAGTGCATCAATGTAATCACATATAGATACACTAAACCCTAAATAATACATTTCAACACTATCTTACTAACGCCACCCTTCAAGAAATTAGTAATTGCTAAAGGGGGTCTTTTAAGTTTATTACTCTACTACATTTGGTCCCAATATTTGACAATGTTCAATAACCACGTACAAAGTTGTAATGAATGCTAAAAATGGCGAGAACCAATCAAGCTTTTGCTTTTTGATGATTTGAAACTTAAACTCCGTTTTGCAGTGGATTTGTTTCCAAAGCAACTTCCTGTTGGGATTTTAAAATAAGTTTGGTAAGTTTTTGAAAAAGTTGAAGCATAATGTACAAATAATCTATATTGTGACTTATTTTACAGCTTATGAAGCTCATGGTTCAAACTTATTAAGCAACAACAAGCCAAGTATATGTGAGACTCAGTTAACCAAGAAAAAAGGATGGTGTATTGGTTTTGGTAAGCAATCTTCGATTGCAACCACCACTTCATGATTCCTACTTTTAGGCATAGTAGAGATCATGGCTATCTCTTTACTATGTTTATATAGACCCTATACAAGAGGCAGCACTTAGCTAAGTTATATATACACAGAATAACAACTAGTACCACACATATATGTTGGGTTATGCTTCTTCTTGTATTTGCTTATCAATGATATTTTATACTTGTTTATGTTTCGTTATAATAAAACAATTGTTATAGGGTAAGGACTATTTTCCTACAGTACTTAAATAAGTTCAGTAACCAATACCCGATGACTGTGTTTGAAACAGTATTAAAATGATTTTAGGCTGCAACGGGGGATACATTTAATTGTTTTTCTCTTGAAACCAGCTCAATCATAAAAGCTTCATAATCTTCTATCCGAATCACATTTATCCAGAAGGTACCGGATCTATTAGAAAGAGAATAAAAATAAAAAGTGTGCAAAGCCATTCAGCTTGTGCCACGTGTCCTCCACCCACTCACTCCTTTTTTCCTTATTAAATTTGGTTAGAGGGGTATTTTTGTCATTTAACCCGTTTTTCATATTTCACCCCAAATTTCAAACGCAAATAACTTTCAAACGACAAACTTTTACGAAAAACCGATTTCACCATAATTTTTAAAATTCGATTCTCTTTAATTTGGTATAAATCTTGATAAATATTTCGAACTTTTTTTTTTTACATATCAAATGATTCTTGATTTTCTTGATTTTTTTTGCATTTTTGGCCCTATTTTTTACGCTCATAAATGTCGAATATTGAAAAACTTAAAACATGAAAGTTATAGATTTTTGTTCACTCTTTACCCAGAAATTCAAATCACTCAAATTCGATGTCATATGGGTAAGATATAACACGTTAAAGATGGTGTTTTACTCATATTTGTTGCATACAAGGTGTTTGATGAAATGTCTAGCTTAGATTTTTAGTGTTAAAGTTGAGCTAAATGCACTAATTTTTGTCCCACAACGCATCATTAATCATTTTATTAATGTAAGATTCAAAAAGTGATGTTTTTAATAGTTAATGTTTTTAACTATTAAAACTGATGAACCAAAGTGATGAAGTGATGAACCAAATCAAACAGTTAAAAAAAAAGCATAAAAGCAAAACTGATGAACGTAACTAAACTGATGAACCAAACCAATAACTGATGAACCAAACCAAAACTGATGAACCAAACCAAAACTGAAACTATAATTGATGAACCAAACCAAACTGATGAACCAAACCAAAAACTGATGAACCTAACCAAAACTGATGAACCAAACCAAAACTGAAACTATGATTGATGAACTAAACCAAACTGATGAACCAAACCAAAAACTGATGAACCAAAACCAAAACTGATGAACCAAACCAAAACTGAAATTATGATTCATGAACCAAGAGAACCAAACTGATGAACCAAACTAAAACTGAAACTGTGATTGATGAACCAAAATAAACTGATGAACAAAACAAAACAAACACCAACATGTTAAGCTGAAACTATGATTGATGAACCAAAACAAACTGATGAACTATGTTTGATTTGGTTCATCAGTTTTGGTTTGGTTCATCAGTTCATCAGTTTGGTTTGGTTCATCAGTTTTGATTTGATTCATCAGTTCATCAGATTGATGAACCAAGATTAACTGATGAACAAAACGTGTATTTTTATTTTAAATTAACGACTAAAAAAAATCACTTTTTGTATCTTACATTAATAAAATGATTAATGATGCGTTGTGGTACAAAATTTAGAGCATTTAACGCAATTTTAACACTAAAAATCTAAGCTTGACATTTTATCAAACACATTGTGTGCAACAAATATGACTAAAACGCCATTTTTAACATGCGATATCTCACTTATTTCATATCGGATTTGAGTGATTCAAAAACTTGTGTAAAGAGTGAACTAAAATCTACAACTTTCCTGTTTTAAATTTTGCGTAAATCAACCTTTAAATTAGATAAAAGTATGGTCGAATATGCCGAAAATTTCAAGAAAATCATAACCCACTTGAAATCTTAAAAAAAAAATTCCGATTTATATATCAAAATGTATATCAAATTAAAGAGGATTAAATTTTAAAAATTATGGTGAAATCGGTTTTTCGTAAAAGTTTGTCGTTTGAAAGTTATTTGCGTTTGAAGTTCGGGGTGGAATTAAAAAAACGAGTCAAATGTCCAAAATGCCCCTTTGACCAAAATTCTATTTGAAAATTAGGTGGGACACATGTCACATCGTGGATGGTTTTCTTGACTTTGTAAATTATTACACTTTTTAGAGGATCGCTCCTCTTATCCAGAATCAGTTTCAAATATTTGTTGTTAATTTTGTGTTAGAACATTATGTCTATTTTCTCAAAGAATTCTGCCCGCACTTTGTGTTTCGGCCCCACTGTATTCCTATAATAGTATTCTGGCCTAATAATTGATTAAGGTTTTTGTACAGATTTCGTAAACTTTTTGTCTGGATTGTATATTATAATTTGTCCAGTATTAAAATTTTTGTCCAAACAGTCCTTTAGGTTGTTTTGCATCCAAACAGCTCTACGAAGGATATGTCCAAACAGCCCCAAACTTTTGAGTAACAACTTCTATCATAGCAGCGTTGTTTTGTTTTAATGCATATAGTGTTTGTAACATAAAGGTTATGCAAAATATATATTTATAAGTTGTTCGTTAGCTAACACAGTGTGTAGATTTCAGTTATACAAAGATGTTTAGTTGCTGAATTTTATGCAGGAAAAATTTTCTTGGTTGATTTCCTTTTAACAAGAGCTGTTTGTATACTGAAATATTTGTGCATTAATGTCTCTTACTGAATTTCAAAGACCGTTTGCTGGAAAATTTTCTTTCTTGCTTTTTCTAAAACTAGTTTGTTTGCTGAAAAATGTGTGCATAAAATCCAGTTTGCTGAATTTTCGGGAAACAATTGGTTGCTAAAATCTTTGTGAAGAAAAGGTCATATAAAAGGGCGTTTGGTCGCTGAAATATTTGTGTAAAAAAGATTTCAAAAGGGGTGTTTGGTTGCTGAAATCTTGTGCAGAAAAGTGTCTATGAAGGGCTGTTTGGTGGCTGAAATTTTGTGCAAATAAGTGAATTTTAAATGGTTTTTTGGTTGCTGAAATTTTTATGCACAAAAGTGTTCTAAAAGTGGTATGGTTGTTGAAAAACTTTTATAAAAAAGGAAGTACTATTTTTTTTTTGTTAAAGAAAAAAGAATTACACATAAGTTCTTCCATCCCATATAATACACACATATGAACGGCACAAGTTTTGGTTCGATGATAATTTCAGGCATAAAGGTCATATCCGACGGTACAACATACCGCTCGATCGTTGTACTCTGGAAACAGACGTCGAATCTTTATTAAGGGAAGCGTGTCAAACACGTGCCTGGATCACGTTTTTTAGTCCGTTTTATCTACTTTATGTTTCTGTTTAACTATAGTTGATGTTCATACTTCAGAAATCACAATTTGTGATTGCTGTTTCAGGTATTTTCCCTGCACATTCAACCATGAGGTCATGTATTTTGTGGATAGGATGCAGAAACAGTATTCAAATAAAACACTAGTTGGTACACAAAAGATCACTGTCAGCTATTGCTAGACGATTTTCCATTACTTACAATGGATTGAAAACACTTTGAGCTTATAAAGACTCAAAACGGTCCATGCATATGAGAGTTACTTTAAGCATATTGGAGAGGCTTCAAACAATTTCAAACCGGCACAAATTGGAGCCACGATGAAACTTCAATAATATCTCAAGCCTCATTGGATCAAGTTCATGACCATTTACTGTCAATATATCCAAATTATTTGAGTGATTCAGCATATACCATATTAAGGTAAACTCTTCCTGTGTTATAGCTTCCCGATTGAGTATTATGATTTCTTTCACTTTAAACCGCAAACAAGCCGGTGCCTCCCGTGGTGGGTTCCAATTCTTGTGGAACATATATCGTGTATGCGGAGAAGGTAGAATCCCCTAGAGATATACAAATAAAAACTAATTATAATGGTACAACAGAAGAGATAATTAGACAGAAAAAGTAGACTAAAAGAACTATTTGGATGAGCTTCAATCTGTCCTCTGAACTTGTATCAGGATGTTCTAGTATTTGATAAATCTAGTTACTTAAGGAACTAATAGATATAAAGACCCAAGAATGACAATATAGTGACGTCAAAAAGGTTGGTAAATGGGACTAAAAATTTATTATTCCTGCACAGTCAGTTTCGTTGCAGCATACATTAGACTATGAAACAGACTATTTGACCCAAAATAACCATATATTCATAACACTTAAACAGAGTTGCATCAAACACAAATCGATATAAAACTCTTGCTTTCTCTACTGTCTTGCTAGAGAAGCTTATTTTTATAAAATTATCCCCCCCAAAATTTATATGAAATAAATATATGAAGACTCATATACTTGACCCTTATAAATAAACTTACATCCAAGAATGTAATATGCTCAAGATTAGGCATTTTATCTAATAAAATCAGCACCGAATTCCAGCCCCAAGCATCTTCTATACCAATCACAAGCTTGACCAAATTTGGGAACATGGGCATGTTAAAATCATGATCACATCTGAAAGCCTGCATAAACCAGACGTTAGTCATCAATATCCGGTCCATCAAAAAAACCCAAAGTCAAATATGTAAGAAGAGTTTTTAAACTGATTTATACATACCGATACAGTTTGAGAAGTCAATGTTAATATTTTAAGAGCCGAGAGGTGTGTAACAAATTCAGTGATGAATCTGTTATTATTAGTGTTAATATGAGCTTCAACAGGAGACCACTGCCCCGTGAAAGAGTAGTTTGTGAACATATAATCCTCAATGTAAATATATTCGAGTTTAGGAGCATCAATCACAACCTCAGACTCCCAACTAACATCCAATGTAAAACATAACTTTAATCTCTTCAAAGACGTTGAAGAAACCTTAAAATTCTGCAAGTTATCATGCGACACTTGTCTCTCCAAACACAATTCTTCCAAAACCGGGCAACCAGAAATCAAATTCATAAGTGATCGTGCACCCGAATAACTAACAGACACCAAATTAATCTTCCTCAAAGACGGAAAAAGCTTCTTAACTTTAGGTACATTTAGCACAAATTCTCCTTCTAAATTTAACACAACGAGCGTATTACACCTCTTAAACAAATCCCAACAAAACTTAACCGTATACATATCACTTGGAAACTTAAGCTCAATCTCTTCAACTTTGCATTGCACAGCATTACGAAGCCAATCGTTAACACGATCATAATCACATTTCTTCTTATACAAGCTACTATCAATATCATTAATGTGTCCAGGTGGCATTTTAAACTTTACGATAAACTTTTTAATTGGCATACCGTTGCGTAGAGCGAAGGCTTGGTCAACATTATCATGCAACTTGGTGACTAGTTCAAGAGGACTATAAACCGGTATAACAAAATGAATATTTGGGAGAAATGCACAGAGCTTTTTCCATCTTTTTGATAAAATGCACGTACTATTTGCGTCGGCATCAGGGAGAAATGATAGGATATGTGTAAGCAATGTGTCTGGTAATTTGCTTATGAAATCTTGTTTAGTTTCGTCGTTGTTTGCAGATGAATGTATGAGCATTGTGATGGCAAAGTTTGTTGGATCGAAAAAGAGACTGTTTTATGCGGATGAATGTGCGGGTTGTGTTTTGTTTTTCATGGAATAAAATGGAGCTTGAGAGGTTTTACCGGGTCATTTGTTTTCAAGCAAATAAAATATTCTTTTTGTGGTGTTACCATATTTTTTGGGATTGTACCCATTTTTTAGAAATTGTCAATCAATCATAATTATTTATTTTTAACTATGTAATAAAATATATTTTGTTAATAACAACTTTTAGGGCCATTGTTTGCAAAACCCACTACAAGAAATTTTTTTTTAGTGACATGTGATATTTCGTCACTAATATCAAAAAGTCCTTAAAAATCATATACTTGGTGATGAAAACTAAGGTCGCCATTTGTCGCTATAATAGGTCCGTCACTGATTTTATTTAGAGAAATATTACTTCGTCACTATATAAATGGTCATTATTTATCACTAAAAGCACTTTTTCTTGGAGTGACTTCTTTTTCATCTTTCTTTTTGTTGTCGCAAAAGTTGATATATCAATAAAGAGACTAGGAAAATCCAAATGATACACTTACATGGTTGTGACTGATTGACTAATAATAAATTGTGCCAATCAAATTAGACACGTTAGTTGGTAAGTTAGTCGTCTTTTCTTTTTTTTTTCCCCCTTAACATCGTTATCATTATATTATATAAGATGCTAGAAATACATAAGAGATTTTAACCAATCAGTCCAACTATTAATCTTACAACTTCTAAACTTAAGCCAAGAAAAAAGGCACAAACGAATACTATCAAAAATGTCACATATCCACATGGAATGAGAGTTAAATGCGACACTGTTGCGATACCGCCAAATCAACCAGAAAGAAGAGGCAATGACAATATACATACATTGCTTCTTGTCTTTGGAAACGGACCATGAGCTCAACCATCTCTCCAATCAGCGTCGCAAATGAATGAAGCTACACAGATGTCGCACCACACACGAACAAGCCTCCAAATGCTCCTAGCAGTATCACACTCGAAAAATATGTTGGCAAGACTCCACACTACCGTTACAATATTGACACGATATCTCTTGGATTTCTATACCTCGTGAAGAAAGGTTTAACCGATGAGGAAGCCCATTACATATTTGTTCTTATATATGAATTCATGTTTTCAGCTTGCTGTTGATGTTGTTATCATGGGATCTCTTTGCAACTCGACACTAAAATATTTCAGCATACATAGCGGCTGCAACACAGGTATAGTTTTATTTTCTTACGCTAATACATTAGTTTATGAATCGTTAGCGTAGGATAATTCAGCGTTTTGCATACTTTATTCTACGTTATAAAGTTGCACATGTGTTTTGTATCCAATAGCATATATAACCACAAACATAAATATGTTTCATATAGTTATTAATAGAGTATTCTCTTTTTTATTTAGGCTTTCCAAGAAAATGTTAATAGGACATGCTAACGTTGTGGTGGGGAGAATGGACGAAATTGATATAAAGATTTTGTATGATGGTTGGAGGAATTTGCTACGAAGAATGGCTAGATTAACAGGCCACTTTGAGAACCCAAATCAACCATTCGTGATGGCGACTTTGTTTGGGAGGAAAAGGGTGATATTATGGGAAGGAATATTTCGTTACGGGCTACTGACTTCCCTCACGTTCACCAATAAATTTCAAACTCTTCCATTCAGATACATAAATCTAGACATACTTACAGGATTCTTTGGTCGCTTCCCACCGATCTCCGGATTCAAGTGCAGCTAAAGTTTCAGCTAAGTTGTACTGTGATTTTGAACAAAACAATGGAAGAATTTGAAATCCATGTCTCAAAGGGGATCTATTTGTTCACGTAACTTGCACTTAAATACTCTAAACGAGTGTTGGAAAACCCGCGCGATGCAGCGGGATTGCTTAAAGGATGTTGTTTGCAACAACACTTAAACCTCAAGGGCTGTTTTTGCTAAGTTGCGAAAAATTATTAATGCTAAAGGACTTACTTTGCAATGACACTTGAACCTCAGGGGCTGTTTTCGCCAATTTGGCAAAGTTTGCATTTAATGCACTTAGTTGTGCTACAGTACAAACGAGTGTGGAAACCCCGCGCGATGCAGCGGGATTGCTTTTGTAGACGTGAATTTGGATAGGGACTATTTTTGCCAAATTGCTATAAAGGACTTACTTTGCAGCGACACTTAAACTTTAGGGACTATTTTTGCCAACTTAGACTTACTTTGCAACGACACCTAAACCTCAAGGACTGTTTTTGCCAAATTGCTAAAGTTAGCAATTAATGCAAACAGTGTTTTGCAAACATTGTTGCCCGCTCTTTAGTTAATATATATAATGTTTTGCTTGTTGGGCAAAACTTATGTACGATCTTTAGTATATTATACAAATAGGTTTAGAGGAAAAAAGAAGATCCTTACTTCCTGCCAAAATGACATAGCTTTTGGTTCCTTAGATCTTTTAGGGTACAAATGAGTTTCTTAAGATTGACCCAAAGATTTCTATTGCAAATATCATATAGGGTTCCATCAGTAAAGAGAATAATAAATTACATAATTGAATTATATCGATCATTTGTTGTTATGTTTGTTTACCCTTTGCCCCAATTATGAACCATTCTTTTTCGACCAAAATGCAACGCAACTCTCTTTCCAGATGAAATTGTACTTTCAGTAGAGACACCTGAAATAAGACAGATATATGAGTTCAAGGCATGCTTTGCAAGCAAGATTGTAGAGAAAGTGTTGAATGTTATATTTAGGGGTATTTGACAATGACAGTTCGGATGAGGATGGATGTGTTGTTGCAATGAGAACACAAAATGCGTTTTTTTATGAGAATATGTTAGATGTAAAGTCGGTATTTTTTTGTGATACTCTGTGTTTTGCAAGATCAAAACGTGATTGTATCTAATTTTTGATTTTATTTATATTTCGGTTTGTTTGTATCTCTGGGAATACAAATTCTAGTATGATAAACTGTGATTTTAATATGTTAGATGTAATGTGGGTTTTTTTGACACTCTGTATTTAAATTGTTTTATGTATACATTATATAAATACATAAATCTTACCGTACGTGTTAACTGTTCGCATTTTCAAAGACTAAGCAAGTTGTGGTTATATTATTAGATTATTCATTGAGGGCTTTTGATTTTCTGGCAATGCAAACAAGACTAGTATGTTCGTCTGAATCACGTTAGAACTCTTTCCAAGTGTGAAAATGAAGTCAAGTAAAGCAGTTTAGTCATTGATATTCGTGGAATGCGATAGCTTTTGGTATTAATGTTGTTATATAGAATACTTTTTAATTTTATTTTGTCCGAGAAGTTTTATTCTTTTATTTTTGAATGATGTGAATGTAAAGTTAAGAAAGTTAAATACCAAACACAGGCTCTGCCACAGCGGATTTGAATATACAAATAACCTAAAGTGATTGGTAGAAAGTGTAGGACTGAGCCGGTCACCGAAAACAATTTAGCTTTAAAATTAAATTTAAATAAGCTCTACCACAACGCAATAGGAACCAAAAACAATTCTGCACGAATATCATATCAGGTTTAAATAGGCTTCGACACAACGCGCGAAAACTATATTTCTCGTTATAATAACAAATATATCTACCATCATTTTTGTTGGAAATTTCATATATACCCAAACATGCATTAAAAACATTGTACACTATGCATTCAATATTTTCACTTTGGGTATATATAAAAAAGGGAGAATTTCATGTATATCTTTGAAAATGTTTGATATTACGTCAATATCCTATCAAATTTCTTAATTACATTAATATCCTTCCAAAACATTATAATACTCATGTATATCCAAAAACTAAGTAAATTATCTTTATAATGATTTTAATTTCTACAAATACTATCTAATATTAAGTTAAATGTTATTTTACTACTTTACCCTTTTACCCTGATCAAAAAAGTTGATGTACTACTTCACCCATCTCTTCATCTTCTGGTGAATGAGTCACCGTCTTCTAATAACCCAATCGAAACAAGTTTATAACTGTAAGTTGTTATCCAATCCTTGATTTCTCTTTGGTTATTAATATAGTGTGAAAAAAATAAATGATTGAATATTCTTAAGATCCTTTGAAACACTTAAACTAGGAAAAACAAATTAATGAAAGTGATGATTCGTTGTATGAGTATTGGAATAACCATTAATGCATTCATAGATTCTTTCTTTTGTGAGTACATGCATGTCTCTTTATATAGTTCTAATGTCTACTAAATGTGTTTTCAATGGAAGTTATAATTGTAACAATAAAAGCTAATTAAATTGGCTTTTGATTATCATCAGGTAACATGAAGCTTTGTTGAACTTTGGTTAAGATGGACAACATTGTTGATATTAGAACACCGTTCAATCGCCGTCTATCGAGTAGGTTTTTATTATTCTTTTTGTGTGGAGGTGCTCATTTTATTAGAAATTCTTAACTTTGTGTGCAAATGGTATTTAAGTCCACTGGACATTATAGTTACAAGTTTGTTTATGTATTCCATTCAGTCAAGTAGGGTCGAAGTGTTGAGTTTAAGATACATGAATACAATAAAATCATGTAGACATCACAGAGTACACAGTGGAAGACTTAAGATCATAACAAATAAATAATTAATTGAAAAGATGCGTAACGTACCTCTTGCAAATTTCAGATCTTTGAACAAAACAGATGAAGTGGTTTAAAGAGTTGTCCCTTACCGTTTTACAACTCAAACCAATTAGGTGTAAGAATAGTGTCTTACTACCACAGTTTTGTACACACGAATTAACCAACGAATCAAGCGATTGCTAGATGTAACACAAGTCCTTGTTTTATGAAAAAACAAAACCAAAACACCCCTTGGAGGAGGGTTTCAGCCGAAGTAAGCAAGAAAGAGGAGAGGCAAGATCTAGGGTTAATTCAATGCACAAAGTTATGAAAAACCCTAAGCCCTAGCCTTTGTATATATAGTGAATGGAAAACTTGAAAGAAAAGTTAGGGTTTAGGGCCTGGGAAGCACCCTATGTCCGGCCACCCTAAGAGAGGAAAAGGAGATTCGAAATCTTTTCCATTTTCAAGATATTCACCATATATTCTCCCATTTAACATTTAACGGTCGTTAGTCATTTCCGTTAAATAATTAACGATCGTTAGACGGACTTTATGTGCAATAATTAATCGTAAACATTAACATTAATTATTTAACTTTAATTCTTATTCGCTAATGTGTGCAATCCCATGGTCACGAGTTAGAATCCGGACATTCACGTATTTATAAATATATACATTTCCAACAGCTCCCACTTGGATATGTTTACAAAACGTGAAATGACATTGGTTAGCGTCTAGCAACACGCCAATGCCCCCGGTACAACTCGTGTATGGTTTTCTGGAGAAAAACCAAGTTTCGATGATTCATCATCATATTCATCCTTTTGTTTCTAATACCATGTTACTAAGAATATGGATCTCACTCATTTCTTAATTAACTATTCTGTTTCTCGCTTTATGTGATTGATCAAGATTACCAAATCTTCTGAACATATTCCAGAAGACCTTGGGCATTACCATGCAAACATCTTAACAACTCTACGAGGGCCCCAGTAGTATTATTCTTCAAAATAAATTTGAAAGAAACAAAACCCGTTTTGACTACAAGCAGAAATCATAAATTTCGCAACACTTCTGAAAACAACCCTTATAACTACCAGTTACGTATAGCGTTAGATCGCTTCACAAAAATGCACTACATCCATGACATATCTCTGGTATCTCAAGTCAGAGGATAAATATCCATGATATACTTAATGACAAAGATCCATAAAGTATCATCATGTGAGTGGGATAAGTCCTATACTCAATTCACTGAATATCATCTGAAATTAGTCATGCTACGCATCAATATACTTTCAAGTATATTCTAACTAATACTCAGATTTGTCTTAATTCAGTATCATTCCCATGCTATTGATTGACAACGGACTATTTAGAATAACTTAAGTTATTCAAGGATTTAAACATGCAAATATAGGATAACATCATAATAAATGAATAATAAACATAACAAAATACTTTATTTCATTTCAATAATAATGTTTACAATATCCTTTTATCTAAAATACTTAGTCACAGATGGGCATGAAACTACTAGCTAAACGAAGTCCAAACTTATCAGACAAATGATTAAGTTTTTCACCAGGTAAGGCCTTCGTTAAAGGATCTGCTAGGTTATCATCTGTGTGAACTTTAAGCAACTCAATTTCACCTATCTCGACTTGTTCTCGAACATAGTGATATTGTCTAGGATAGTGTCTGGTGCCCTTCATGACTTCAGGTTCATGGGTAAAAGTTATTGCAACAGAATTGTCACAATATACTTTAATAGGATTTTCAATCGACGACATAACACCAAGCCCCGAAACAAACTTCCTTATCCAAACAGCTTCCATGGCAGCCTCAGACGCCGCTATGTACTCACTTTCTGTAGCAGACATCGCAAGTGTTATCTGTTTCTTGCTCTTCCATTCCACAGCACCTCCATTGATGACAAATATGTAACCCGTCTGAGACTTCGTATCATATTTGTCACACTTCCAGGATGCATCGCAGTAACCTGTAACACACAGTTCTGCTTCTGGATTTCCCCCATACACTATGAACATATCTCTTGTAGCCCTAAGGTACTTGAGAATATGTTTAACAGCAGTCCAGTGAATTTCACCCGGATTCTGTTGATACCGACTGGTCAAGTTTTGAGCAAACGCCACATCTGGCCTTGTGCATCACACCGCATACATGATAGATCCTACATCTGAAGCATAAGGAACTTTCTTCATACGCGCCACCTCTGCAAGTGTTGAAGCACAGCCTTGGCTGCTCAAACCATGATTTACTTGCATTGGCAAAAATCCCTTCTTGGAATTTTGCATATTGAATCTCTTCAATATTTTGTCAATGTAAGTACTTTGGCTTAAACCAATTAGCCGCCTTGATCTATCCCTGTAGATCTTGATTCCGAGTATGTATGGTGCTTCCCCTAAGTCCTTCATCGAGAAACATTTACCAAGATAGGCTTTCACCTCATTCAGACTTGGTATATGATTTCCCATGATTAATATGTCATCGACATATAGAACAAGGAAAGTAACATGACTCCCACTAGCTTTGTGATATACACATGGCTCATCAAGATTCTGAGTAAATCCAAAACTTTTGATTTCTCCATCGAATCTTTTATTCCATTGCCTTGATGCTTGCTTTAGTCCATAAATGGACCTTTTAAGCTTGCATACATGGTTAAGAAATAATGGATTCACAAACCCCTCCGGCTGTACCATATAGATGTCTTCATCTAGACGACCATTCAGAAAAGCGGTTTTGACATCCATTTGCCAAATCTCATAGTCATAGTGTGCAGCTATAGCTATGAGAATCCTAATAGCTCTTATGTCTGCTACAGGAGAGAATGTCTCCTCGTAGTCAATGCCATAGGTTTGAGTAAAACCTTTAGCCACTAGACGAGCCTTGTAGGTGTATACATTTCCATCCATGTCAGTTTTCTTTTTGAAGATCCACTTACTTCCAACGACTTTAGCATTGGGAGGAAGGTCAACTTCAATCCAGACATCATTATCTTTCATGGATTGCATTTCTCCATTTATAGCAATCTGCCATTTATCCTTTTCAGGATCAACCATGGCAGCCTTATAGTTGGCAGGTTCATTAAGATCCCCAACTATATTTTCCTCCACCTCTACGTTAAGACATTGACGGTCAGGTGCACGTATAGTCCTTTCAGACCTACGAATGGGAACAACTTCAGGAGGAGCGCCTAAGCTTTCACGCTCTTCTTGAAGTTGGCTAGTATTTTCAGAAGGTGTTGTATCTTCTTGATCATATTCCAGATCATATACTCTCCCACTGAGTTCTTGAGATATGAGATTCCTTTCAAGGAAATCTCCATACCTAGCCACTATGACTTTGTTCTCAGCAGGGTAGTAAAAGTAGTAACCCATAGTTTCCTTAGGGTATCCTACAAAGATACACTTAACAGATCTGGCTTGGAGCTTATCTGGTGAGTCACGTTTAACAAATGCCTCACATCCCCAGACCTTTAAGTAAGAAAAGTTGGGAGCTTTTCCTGTCCATATTTCATATGGAGTTTTAACAACCTTCTTCGTTGGAACCACATTCAAAATGCGAATAGCAGTTTCAAGGGTATAATCCCAAAAAGTAAAAGGAAGAGTCGTAAGTTCAAACATTGATCGTACCATGTCAAGTAAAGTACGATTTCTCCTTTCAGATACACCATTTTTTTGTGGAGTATAAGGAGATGTGAGTTGCTGGATAATTCCACACTCAGCTAAGTAATCTTTGAACTCTTGACTTATATACTCACCACCTCTATCAGATCGAAGAGCTTTAATGTTCTTACCGAGTTGTAATTCTACTTCACTTTTGAAAACCTTAAATGTTTCAAATACTTCATGTTTATGTTTAATTAAATAAACATAACCATAACGACTGAAATCATCTGTAAAGGTTAAGAAGTAGGTAGCACCACGTTTTGACACATGTCTAAGTGGACCACACACATCAGTGTGTATCAATCCAAGTAGATCAGAAGCCCTTTCCATTTGTTGTGAAAAAGGTTTCCTTGTCATCTTCCCAGCTATGCAAGACTCGCATTTGTCAAATGATTCATCATCGACCATTTGTAAAAGCCCATCGTGTTGCAGCTTTTCCATGCGTTTCTTGCCTATATGGGCAAGGCGACAATGCCAAAGATAAGAAGAGTCACAGTTCGACTTGCTCTTCTTATTGCTAATGCTATACAACGAATTATTTTCATTGGGTACACAACCATCCGTATCAATTTCAAACACACCAAGCATAGGAATTGCATTAAAGTAAAAAACATTATTTAAAGAAACTGAAATTCCATAACTGGTAAAAGTGTGCACAAAACCAATATCTTTTAACAAAGAAACTGAAATAACACCCCTAACAATGGAGGGTGCATAATGACAATTATTTAGTTCCAAAATTAAGCTCGAAGGCAACACTAAATCAAAAGTCCCTATAGATTCGACAACTGCACGCTTTCCATTTCCAACATACAAGTATCTCTCTCCATAGGTCAGCTTCCTCGCTCCTTTAAGTCCCTGCAATGTATTACAGATGTAAGTACCACATCGTGTATCATATATCCAGGAATTTTGCTTATGAGGAAAAGAAAATAATTCAAACATAAAAATACCTGATGAGCTAGCACCATCTTATTTTTATTCTGAAGGCACTCATTCAAATAAACTGGAGAGTTTCGATTCCAGTGACCTGGTGAGTTGCAGTGGTGGCAAGTTAAATCCTTCTTAGGATTCTCCTTTTTCTTTGCAGGGTTCTTTTTAGGAGCTGGTGGGATGACAACTTGTTTCCCATTTCCTTTTCCTTTCCCTTTCTTATCTGCTTGCGACTTTGGCTTATTCACCCTACCACCTTGTATTGCTAGTACAGCAGGTGTAGGAGCCTTCTTTGGCAATCTCTTCTCGAAGTCTACAAGCATTGCATGTAACTCATTCACTGTCTTCCCCGTGCAATGCATGTTAAAATTTCGGACAAAATCACCAAATCGTTCCTGATTAAGGGAGTGATTGATGAGGCCGACACATACATCATTCGAGTAACCACAGCCGAGCTTCTCCAATTGGTCCAAGTGATGTTTCATCTCAAGGAAATGGTCGGAGACAGATTTGCCAACCTCTTGCTTGCAACTATGAACCTTTTCAATAAGTTCATACAGTTCAGCTGCCAGTGGCTTCTCAAACATACGCTTGAGTTCATCTGGCATGCTCATAGGCGGATAGTGCTCAAATTGTTTTTGCAATTGAGCAGATATCCCCAAAAGCATAAGATACGCCACATCATTGTACTTCTCATATACAACACGATACTCCTCTTGTTCAAGAGCAGTAGCCGTATCGAGAGGAGCATTAGGCAGAGGTGTAGTCAAAATATCAAGTATTTTGGCAACACGAAGGATGATCCTAAGTGCACGATGCCAATCATTGAAATTAGGGCCAGTCAGCTTGTCTCTTCCAATCATATCTTTGAAAGCAGAACTCATTAAGCTCATAGTGTTATCAGGTTGATGAGCCATCTACAGAAAAAGTTCAAAAAACCATAATTAGTATTTTGATAATTTTCCTTTTCAATAAACAATTAAATACCCAAGGTTCATATTCATATAACCAATTAATTATTATTGAAAACTAGGATCCAAATTGTCATAATCTCATCACGTCAGTTGATCTGCTAGTAATGAACCTTATACAAAGTGGTAGAGCTTTTGCTCAATTGCCAATTTCAATTGCAATTCCTAGATTTATGGGATTTACATATAGCCAATTTCAATTGCCATGTAAACATGTTTTATTCCATCTTATGCCTTGAGTTGCCAGTTCTCACCGCCTAACTCAATTAAGTTGTCCAACTTAAGAAACTGCAAAATCGTCCATGCCCGTTCTCACGATACGTGGACATTTTACCCTTTGATTACGATCTAAGTCACGTTCTCACGCATATAAAAGGTAATCTTAGGTGTTTTCGTTTCGCTGGATGGCATATAACTCAAATTAAAGGGTAATAATTTTTGATGTCAAATCAAATATGTACAAAGATGTCATACATTCATCTTCGTAGCATAGTTTTTATTAAAACATTTATATCCTTGTTTTAATGATTTAAGCTTTTCATCATCAAATTTTAATTGAGGTATTGGGTAACCAATTAAAGAATCACCTTAATTACCACTATATCCTACTACTACATGAGTCATAAGACCCAAGTTATTCGGATAATTACCACAAAAGTGGCACGTAGAGATTAGAGTAATTCACCTTTAAGATTTTATGCACACATATAGGAACACTTGGTAGCTCCATTAAGACGCACAAATGAGCGGAGAATCAGGTCAGCGCGAAGCATATTAAAAACCCTCATCTTTAGGCTCACAATTTAATGCGTACCCTCCTTGTACCCATCACACAGTTTGTCATTAATGGGTGAGCCGTTCTAACTATTTTTTGCAAAAAATCAATCAATCAAACGATTATGATTACTATGCTTAAAAATACATGTTTCACCATTGTTTAGGTCAGTTTATTTTCTTATCAAAATACCCTTGTTACACATAACAACAAGCAAGTATTTAAAATAAACATATAAACAATGAATGCATAACATAATAAAAAGTCATGCATATCAAATAGCCACATGCAAACCTTTTTGATAAATCTTATTAATAACCAATTCTAGATCTGTCAATATGTATATGTTTAATTAAGACTCTCACCCGTTTTCAGCAATGTACAAAGTGAGCCACATGCATCGATTCATCGATTGCGTGAGTCGAAATCAAACACATACCACATAGCACATAATTAATTAAATAATAATTATTGAGGTCTTCCCTAATTTAAGATCTATCAAAATATTTAGTGTATATCACTTAACCAAGTAAAGCATACAATAAAAGCAGATCCATGATAAAACATGCATGTAATTATCATGGATGTAAATCACACTTAACAATTAATGCAATTAAACAGAGTTACGCAATACACATAAAATTGCATACGACCTAGGGTTTCTAATCCAATTAAAACAGAAGTTTACAAAACCCTAATTAGGGCACCAAAAAAAGCCCCCCCCCCCAAAAAAATAAATAAATCAGGGTTTAGGTTTTGCAAACCCTAGATCTACGCATACAAATAATAACACAATCATGCTTATTTTATTTATGTGTTTCAGTAATTAATTACTTGTTATACAAGGCTCGTGATGCCACTGTTGAGTTTAAGATACATGAATACAATAAAATCATGTAGACATCACAGAGTACACAGCGAAAGACTTAAGATCATAACAAATAAATAATTAACTGAAAAGATGCGTAACGTACCTCTTGCAAATGTCCGATCTCTTGAACAAAACAAATGAAGTGGTTTAAAGAGTTGTCCCTTACCGTTTTACAACTCAAACTAATTAGGTGTAAGAATAGTGTCTTACTACCACAGTTTTGTACACGCGAATTAACCAACGAATCAAGCGATTGCTAGATCAAACACAAGTCCTTGTTTTATGGAAAAACAAAACCAAAACACCCTTTGGAGGAGGGTTTCGGCCGAAGTAAGCAAGAAAGAGGAGATGCAAGATCTAGGTTTAATTCAATGCACAAAGTTATGAAAAACCCTAAGCCCTAGCCTTTGTATATATAGTGAATGAAAAACTTGAAAGAAAAGTTAGGGTTTAGGGCTTGGGTAGCACCCTATGGCCGACCACCCTAAGAGAGGAAAAGGAGATTCGAAATCTTTTCCATTTTCAAGATATTCACCATATATTCTCCCATTTAACATTTAACGGTCGTTAGTCATTTCCGTTAAATACTTAACGATCGTTAGACGGACTTTATGTGCAATAATTAATCGTAAACATTAACATTAATTATTTAATTTTAATTCTCATTCGCTAATGTGTGCAATCCCATGGTCACGAGTTCGAATCCGGACATTCACGTATTTATAAATATATACATTTCCAACACGAAGTACAAGCTTAATTTGAAATATAAAGGCTTATTTCGATCAGCAAGGAACTCATGTAGAAAACTTTATTGTTTTGGAAAAAGAAAGTGTATCCACATACACATAGGCTCATACCACTTGAAGCAACTACTTGAAGAAGTGACAAAACATTATCCAATACAAATCGATGTAGTTTTGTCAATACTGTTTGTTGACAAGTGTGAAAAAAAAACAAACTTTCATACAACTGGATTCTGACGAGAAGTTCATGGTGATGCTCAACATGTACGAGGAGGAAAAAGAAGTAACAATCTATGTGACTACAAATAGTTTTATACAATAGAGGTATAAAAATTTTACTTACAGAAACTCCTCACACGTGCTTCTCCAAGTCTATTTAATTTGACCTTAAAATTCACACAACTTCACATGCGTTAAAACCACTCTAGCTTTATAAATCATTGTATTTGGATCAGTTTGGTTTCTAACTGTGAAATGGTTCTTTTCGCATTTCTAATACTAGAACTTACCAAAAGTCACTCATTATTGCACAATATATATTATCATTGTTCATAAAATAAAGGAAACGCACATGGCATGTATTCCGTTCATTTTGATTTCCAAGTCTGATGCAAAGTTACATTTATAGTATTCTTATCATTTATCAATATTAGCCATATAAATTGGTCCAATGTCATTCATCACAAACACTTATTGCTATTGTTATACAAATATATACAATAATTTTGTTTTACCTGAGCTCGAGTAACCTTTTCATACAGATCTCAAGATGAAGTTACTGATGAACCTCAGGGTGAAAATGGTTCAAACTCAGATTGTCCAAGCGAAAATAGTTATCACAGCCATCATAATACTGATGTTGAATGTGACATGCAAAATTATGACCTTGAAAGTCACTCGTATATCAAGAATAGTCCAACTATGTAACTTCATAAGTAATTTACAAACGTGATTGAATTTAGACGAGTTTTGAACCACTATTGCACTTATATATAAATTTGAGTATAAAATTGAGAAAAGTGATTTGGAACGATTGACAGCATGTTGTGAAGACAAAAAGTGCGAGTGGAGGATTCATGCTTCTACAACTGAAAATAAAATTGGTTATTATATAGTTTTGGAAATAACATTTGTTTTGATATGCTTGTTTTGTTAACTAAATTTCAGCTTTATTTTACAATTGTGTAGGTCAAAAAGTTTGTTGAAACGCATTCATACACATCACGAACAATACTTCAGAAAGTTTAAAGTCTTGTGTAGGTGATGCTCGCTTTCTACCAGTGCTTGATCTTCTTGATACCATAAGAGAAAATGCTTATGGTACGGTTTGGAGAGAAGAGGAATATTGTGAAGAAATGGAAGGGAACCTTTGTTCCAAAAGCTAGGAATTATCTCAAAAAAATATCTAAGGCAAGTTAACTGATTTAACTCATTACATATACTCTAATGTCGAATTAGGATTATCACGTTCGTAATACGTGGGCCAAGTATGGTATTCAAAAGGTTATTGTTGTTCCCTGTTCACTATCGTTTAAAGCAGTTTAAGAATATAAAACAAGTTAATAGTGAACAATGACTGAAATTAATATAAGTAAAACACACAAAGTAATTTTCAACATCATATTCTTTATTAGAAATCAATCAAAAAGAATACGTTACCCAAGTACTTGCGGAACAGTACTTGGGATTGAAATGACAAAGTTTGGTGACTCCTCTTTAAGCTCAGGCTAAGTCTGAGCACAACTCTTAGAACCCACTAAGCTATCTCAGGGATTAAGTTGTATTTGGAGGAGTGAAAAGATGGCTTGCGTGTATGTGTGTTTTTACAATTTACAAGCTTAATCTTTTCACTCCATCTCTTATGCTATTTATACATGTATGATTTTTAACTCTTTCCTAAGTGACAAACTGACATCATACAGAAGACAAAATACTGATGTATTTTGTCTCTGTTTACAAAGACTATTCTAGGTAAGAGACAAGACTACTTTCCTAAGTTCAGTAATGAAACTAAGCCTGATCTTTTGCTATTCAGGGAAAGTTGACTTTGGTTGATAAGGACTTCGTCTTATCTGATTCAAACTTATCCCGCCTTGTCCCGCTCATTCTTTAGTCTTTACATCCTTCAGTCTTCTACTTTAGTTTGTCTTCAGTGTAAGTAGTTGGAGAGGAGTCTTAGGGATTCAGTGAGTTATTGTCATCACTCACTAAATCCATCATCTTCTTCTTGACTCAGTCTTCACCCTTTAAGTTTCGCCTTACTGAGTGGAGAGACTTCTTCTTCACCTCGTACTGAGTATCCTGAAGATGACTCACTGAGAGACTATGCACTCAATGACCTGTTAGTGTTTAACGGACTAAACACTTGGGCTATTTTCTATTCAAATCCTAGATTAAGGGGTTTGGGTATTTACTGAACCCAACAGTCTCCCTCTATTTGGATATACAAATAGCCTAAGTGTTTGATCAGTGTAAGTGAGCAAATGGCTTCTTCTTACACTGAATGTACTAATGAATACAATAAGGAACACTGAATATTTTAACAAAACATATATCGTTTATTGATCAAATTACAAGGTTCCTATCACTAGTACAAAAGATAATTCAAAATGATGTCAGTCCAGATGGATTCCCAGTGCTTCAAGCTTGACTTTCTTGGTGATGAGTGTTTCCCTATCAGGTTGGTCTCTTATCTTGGCATTTAAGTCAGCACAGAACTTGACATTTGCAGGAGTCTGAATTTGAGAGGCCACTGGTATGTAGCTTAGCATTGCAGCCACACCTGCCTGATCAATGTCACTCCACCTTTGAAATGCAGGGTTTCTATAGACATCAATGTGGAATAGCCCTCTTTCAGGCTTCTCAATCACTAGACAGTTCACGAACTTAACACCTTCAGGCAGCTCCCTGTTGCATTCTAGTCCAGGCACTTTGATCTCAGGCTGGAACTCAACCCTTTTCCTTTTGCCAGTGGATGATTGTGGTTGAGATCCTTAAGGTGCAGTTAAGGCAGGATGAATTCCCAGTTGTGCTGGTGCATCCCTCAGTCTTTCATATCTTTTACTGAGCATCTTCATCAGCTCCTTAACCACCGTATTTTGCTTTTTTTCTATTATTGGACCGAGTTCATCGAGTTCAGTGATCCCAAAGTTAGTGAATTTTAGGGGATCATGAACCTCGAAATGTCTCTTATCATCCCCCCTGTAGACGTTCATTGCCAGTGGTTTGGATCTGGGGATGATTTTGACATCAATTATCTTCTCAAGCAGTCTTCTGCTTGACATTGTCCAATTATAATGGTCAATTCTTGCTTTCCTGATGGCTGCAGTTCTTTTGTTCTTTTCTTCCAACTGCTTTTTCATTTCAGCCATTTTTGCTGCCTGAGCATCCTTGAACCTCTGTCCTGCCTGACCCTTTTCAAGCTTCTTTGGATCAATTCCCACATTTTCAGCTTCTTCGGCAATCACTATAACCAGTGCTTCCTTACTCTTTTTATCTTCCTCAGCTTGTTTCAATCTCCTTTCTTCTTTAGCAAGATATTTAGCTAGCTGTTGAGGTGTGAGAAGGTATTCAGTGTCACCGATTTTGAAGGGAATCTTCTTAGGCTCAGTAGTTGTCATTATGCCTTTTCCTTTGTCCTGGCCTGAGGAAGATGATGCAACCAAGGGTGGTGTTGTTGTCATGATAGGTGGTGTGACTGTCAGTGTTGTTGTTGTTGTTGATGTTGTTGGTGGTACTGATGAGATAGGTACAGCTGGGACTGGTGGTGATGATGATATTGGTGCTACAGATACTGATGGTGTTGGCTCCCCCTCAGTGTGAAGAGGAGTTTCTTCAGCAGTATTCTCCCCCTCAACTGTTGTTGGAGCGTCAGTGAAGGCAAGAGTTGGTGTAGGTGCTGAGGGGGACTGAGCAGCTTGACCCTTGAAGGCCTGATAAATTTCAGTGATCATGGCCTTGATATACGAAGTGTCTGCTTGAATGCCAGTGACCTTAGCTTCTAAATTAGCCTAAGATACTTCCAAAGCAGTCATGCGCGGCCCAAGATTCCATGCCAAGGAAATAGATGCCTGAGCCAACGTAGCCATCTGAGTGTTCACAGAGCCCAATGTAGCTTGAAGAGACTGGACTGAAGAATGAAGACCCTAAACATTTGCTGATTTGAGCATTTTGATCAGTTCAGTGAGGTTGGAGGATTGTTTCAAGTACGCCTCAGTAGCCTCCAGCACTTTAGAGTTGAGTGTTGGGTCTTCTTTGACAGATTCCCTGATTTCATCTACCTTTGTGCCAACACCCTGAAGGTGCCTGAGGAATTTAGCCAAATTTTCATCCAGTCTGTGAATATTGTCATACATCAAATCCCTGTGCTCATGAACGTTTTCATCAAAGGCTTGTACCTCAGCCTTCAGATCTGCATAACTTGCACCAGCCTCAGTATGTTGTTCCCACAATGTTTCAGTAACCCCTGAGTATAGCTTCCTTGAAGCTTTGGTGATCCACTGAACCAGCTGTCTTTCAATCAGTGGAAGAACATTGTCAAACTGCTTGAATTCATCAGAGCAGGATGAGGAGTCAGAAGCATTATCTTCAGGTTGAAATGGTAATTCAGTATGCTCCGTTGGATTAGGCTGAGGTTCTTGTTCATATTGAACCTCAGCGTCCACTTCTTCCTCTGCTGATAAAATAACATCTTCACTTTTAGCGGGTTCATCATTAGAGAAAAGTATCCCAGTAACATCAGCAACAGTTAACAAGGGGTTGGTGATGGGTTCCATATCAGCGGGTGGTAAATTTCCCTCTGAGTCTTTGTCCCCTGTTGACCCCTCAGACACTGGTGGGAGTTTCCCAGTGCCTTCTCTGGAGTCAGGATTGGTTTTGGGGTCCATATCGGCGGGTTGTTCCTTTCCCTCTGAGTCTTTGTCCCCCTTGGACCCCTGAGACACTGATGGGTGTTTCCCAATGCCTTTAGCGGAGTCAGTGACATTGATATCCCTATGAACGGGTTGTTTGGTTCCCTCTGAGTCTTTGGGATCGATCAATGTGCCCTCAGATAAAGGCTTGGATTTGCTAATGTCATCACTGGGCGTTGTGGAGGGCGCTCCCCTACCAGCGGGTTTTTTGTTTCCCTCTGGATCTTAGGGAGTAGTAGTTTGGACCAAGGGCACTGATTGTGATTTATCAGTGTCCTTCGTTGTCCCTTGGGTGGATGTTGCTTGGTCTCCAGTGGGTGTCAAATCAGTCTTGGGTTTTCTTTGCCTTTTGGCCAGTGCTCCTGAAGCCTCAGGGCCTTGAGACTTGGGTTTGGTCTTAGTCCCAGTCTGAGACTTCCCCTTTCTCATTTTAGGAGCAGGGTTAGGAGACACTGATTCCCTCTGGTTGTTTACAACAACCATATGGGTCGTCAATTCAATATTAGTGACAAGGGATGGGTCCTTTTGAAAATTTTATTGGCTCAGGATGCCAGGCAAAGCGCCAAATTTTTCTTCCTGAGGATAATTTGTACCCAGTAACACTTGCAAAGCACAAGAGACAAACCTAGGATACGAGACGTAATTCGTCCTAGTTTTGCTCTGTAGCTTGGTTACGAGATCACTATAAATGATCTCCCCTATGTCGACATTGACCCCATTCATCAAGCAGTGGCCATCATCAACTTAATAGAGTTAACTTGTTCAGTGGATGAGTGGTTCCCGCCGAGGACCTGAATCACAAAAGTGAATAGGATCCTCCAAGCCACGGGAAATGAACTTTTTGTGACTGGGGTCTTGTCCAAAAAAGTTGGATCTAAAACGATTTGTTTTAACCCATCCTTCACTGTGGAGGGTTCAGGATGGGCGACATAAACACCTTTGTTGTAGTCTAACCCTGTGAAGGTGCAAAAAGTTTTGTAATCCATGGTGAATTGTTGCCCCCCATTAAGACTAAATCTGATGAGATATTCCCTGAGTGGTCTGAGGTTGTTCTCATCAGTAGAGGGTGTCGGGTCAAAGGCCTTAGCTGTAGCCCAAAACTCCCTAAGAAGGTTTTGGTACAGAGTAGAGGGAAACTGAACAAAGGCCGTTTTCAGTGGGTAGTTATAAGGAAATTTCATAATGTCCTTATAGGCTGGGACATTTTGAGGATATTCAAAATTGCCTATGACATTATTTGTTTTAAATTCAACATTGCTAAGATCACCTACCCACTGTGAAGCAAACTGAAGAGATTGTGTTCTTGCCATTTCCATTAAAAGTTTTTAGGGTTTTGAAAAAAACTTCTTGACAAGAACAATCAAAGGTTTGAATCTCTTAAGTTGTGATGAAAAACTTTTGTAAAGGTTTACAAAGAAGATTTTCAGAAAAGGTTTTGAAGAACACAAAGATTTCTGGGTTTTAAAAGAGATTTTGATAGAGTTTTGTTAGCAGAAATCTTTTGTGTGTTTATGAGGTTTTGAAGAGGGTATTTATAGAGTGGTGAGAGAGGTGGAATGTGCATAAATGGGAATTTGTAAAGTCAGTTTATGAAAACGTTTTGAATCTCCACATTTAATGCCACCACTCCACTACCCGCAGTAAATTCCTGGTTTCAAGGGCACAGTTGCAGTGCACAGTAAAAGTGCACTTTTGCAGTGATTAAATATCAATAAGATATTTCATGTGAGAGGAGGAATTTAATGCCAAGTGGGGATTAGGTAAGTTTGTGAGGGACCCTTGATATGGTTGTCAGTAAGACTAAGAGACATATATTCCTATATTAAACTGGCATAGTTACCAACCTAGGACATTTAAGTAACTGATACTTGGATCATTTAGTTACTCATTCAATGCTCAATTCTTGTTAGGAATTAGAAAATTCAGTCATTAAAGAGTCGGTCACCTCAAGTATATGTATTCATTAGAAAGCTCGTAGTCGTAGTCCAGTGATATTAATAAGTAGTTTGTTATGTAACACCGTGGAGGACGGACGGGTCTTTACCCACTGTATGCCTGATCCACAGCCCGTAGGTGGCGTTTGTTTGTAAGAAACTATAAATACCCTCTACCTCCCAAGGTAGAGGGTTGGAGCTTCAATACCATTTTTCTTTGTTTCACATAGTTCCCAACTCTCTTCCCTTTCTCTCTCTAAAACTTTCTCTCTCTAAACATACTTGAACACCCCACTTTGATCATGGTTTAGTGTGTTTGTGAAATCCTATATCGAATAATTGGTATCAAGAGCCATGGTTTGATCACTCATCTTTCATGCTCTTTGTTTTGGTGGATTTCATAAGGTTTTTGGGGTATTAAGTGTTTAGAAGAGTTTGATTCATTTGGACAAGTTCTAGTGTTAAAGTTTGAATTTTGCTTGTACTTTTGTGTTTAGGATCATCATATGTGTTTATGTTTTGAATTGGAAGGCTTAAATCATTGTGGTTTGGTTGTTTTTGATTGATAAAGTGGTTATTTTTGAACTTTGTACTAAGCGAGTTGTGTCTCGGATATTTAGTTCTTCAAAGCGAGTTGCTTTGTTACTGGATGCGAGTTGATATATGCGACTTGGCTATTTAGCGAGTTAAGCTTTTAAGCAACTTAGTGGTTAAGCGAGTTGTGTCTGTTTGCGACTTGCTATTAAGCGAGTTGATTCCTAAAGCGACTTGGTTAAGCGAGTTGTGTCTGTTTGCGACTTGCTATTAAGCGAGTTGATTCTTTAAGCGAGTTGATTGTGTTGCGAGTTGATACTAAAGCGAGTTGGCTATTTAGCGACTTGTTTCATTAAGCGAGTTGATTGTGTTGCGAGTTGATACTAATGCGACTTGGCTATTTAGCGAGTTGATTCCTTAAGCGACTTGTTTCTTTGAGCGAGTTGGGTGTTTAGCGAGTTGATTATTAAGCGAGTTGTGTGTTTAGCTACTTGTCTATTTAGACTTGTTACTTCTTCGTGATACATTCTTACGGTTGTTCTTTTGGTTTAGAAAATCCCGTGAAAGAATCAATTTCCCGGTTTAATCAAATAATAGTAAAATCCCGTAGAACGTGTAATCATGGCAAACATCGTTCCTACTATTTTTACTTCTGTAGCTGAGGAGGTTCAAGCAGCAGGGTCAGATACCTGTCCACCTATGCTTGACAGAACTGATTATGACTCATGGGCACAACGAATCCGATTGTACTGTTTGGGAAAAGAAAACGGAGTCAACATTCTCAAGTCAATCGATGAAGGACCTTATCAGATTGAGACTACCAGAGACTTAATTGATACAGCTGCAGATGGAACAATGATCTATGGAATAGATAGACCAAAGACGTATGATGAGCCCAATGATAAGGAGAAAAAGAGATTTGATGCAGATATCAGGGCTTCTAACATTATACTTCAAGGTCTCCCAAAAGACATCTACAAGCTTATCAATCACAACACTGAAGCAAAGGCAGTATGGGATAATGTCAAGATGCTTCTCTCAGGTTCTGAATTAAGTGTTGAAGATAGAGAATCACAACTATATGATGAATTTGAGCACTTCAAGATGAAGCCAGATGAGAGTGTCTACGAGTACTACGTGAGATTCCATAAGCTTGTGAATGACATGAGAAACATCAAACTGACCATGCCAAACATTCAGCTGAACTCAAAGTTTGTGAACAATATGAATCCCGAATGGCACAAGTTTGTCACTTCTGTGAAGCTAACTAAAGGTTTGAAGAATACAAACTATGAGCAATTGTATGCATTTCTTCTTCAGAATGAGAGGCATGCTATGTTTGAGAAAAGGATTCTGGATCAGTTCAAAACCAATCAGGGAGAATCAAGCTCACCAAATGACTCTACAGCTTTCTACACCAATGTTGGTATTACCACCAAAGCATCTCAAGTCATACCCATGGGTAATGGTAAACACAAACTCATTCCCGATCCAATGTTCAAACAAGCTGATGCTGATGCAGCCGTAAGAAACTTCATTAATCAATTGGCTCTCATGATTAGTCAAAACATGAACTCTCTCCCACACACCAACAACAACCTCAGAACAGCATCCAATCCACACAATCAAGCCACCGTCAGAGATGGGAAGGTTGTGGTGCAGCCAGTTCAAGAAAGGCAGTATGAACAAGGAAGAGGTGGAGTTGGTAGAGGATATGTGGCAAATCTGAATAGGGGAAGGAATGGAAATCAGGGACAAGCAAAGCCGATTAAGTGCTACAACTGTGGAGGTGAGTGACATATTGCAAGGAACTGCACATCGCCAAAACGCCCTCAGAATGCAGAATACTTCAGAGACAAGATGTTGCTTGTTCAAGCTCAAGATAATGGAGCAGTCTTGGATGAAGAGGAATTGCTGTTTCTTGCTGAGGGAAATGCCAGAACTTATGATGCTGATGTTGATGAACAGCCAATTCAGGAGTTAGGTAACAATCATCAGAATGCCTTCCAAGTCGCTGACTATGATGCATATGACTCTGACGTCGATGAAGAACCTACTGCACAAACAATTTTCATGGCTAGCATTTCTCTAATGGTCTCTCCTAAGGTGTCATCATCACAGCAAGCTGGTCCATCCAAAGAATCAATCATCTCAGAGGTATTAAAACTATATGATAATGTTGATGAGCAAAAGATGCATAATGAAGTACAATCTCTTGAGACTTATGAATCAGATATTGATGATGAGGGTAATAGCAATATTGTCCCATATGATCAATATGTGAAACAAGGTGAAAGTGAGGTTGTACAGAGCGATGCATCTTCCGTAGTCAAAAATGACTATGTCTTTGATGAATACACTGCATTTGTCTCTGATGATTCTGTTGTCTCTGAACTGAATGCCTATAAAGAACAAGTTGCTGTCTATGAACAACGTGCCAAATTTGAGTTAACCACACGTGAGTAGGAAATGGATGACCAAATGCGTACAATTATTCGACAAAGTAATTTTAGAGAAGAAGTATTAAAACAAGAGTTAAACTCCTTAGAAGAAAAGCTTTCTAAAACTGCTAAGCAAAAACAAGAACTTCAAGAAAATGTTAAAATGCTTAAGCAAGAATTCAATGCTAAGGAAACAAAACTTTTGAATGATTTTTCCAATCTAAAAACTTTGAAAAACAAGCTTGAAAATAAGTTGTACGTACAAGGGAATACCATTCAGACTGCTCACTTGATCACTAAGCATAAAGTCTTAAGCGATAAGCATAACATTCCCCTTGTTGAGAAACCAAATCCAGAGGTCATTAAAAAGGCTAGAACTGCTCATAAGGTAATTTATGATGGCAATGAAATCCTTAAGCCTAGACAGAAACCTAGTTGCTCTGAGTGTACTGAGGAAGATAGAGAATTAGATGATGCATCTAGGGAGAAAATGAATAAGAAACTAGAAAATCCAATATGTAAGGAGAAGAACATTACGTTCAAACCACATGATTACAAAAAGGAAAATTGGATTTCCTTGAACAAGTTTAAGCCTCAAACATTGTTGAGTCCCGAACAAGTGTTCTGGAAAAAGGATTTAGACAAGCAAAAAGCAGAGAATCTTGTTGTAACAAACCCCACCTTTAGGAAAATGCCTTCAGCTACTGTGTATCCTCCAAATACACCAATGCATTTAGTTCCTAGAACTATTGCCACTAAAAGCAAGACCTTAATCAGTCAATATGTTATCTATTAATTATTTGTTGATTTTGAGAAAACTTGTAAGAAAAGGATCACACCCACTGGGATAACTGAAGGGGAAAGGGGTTTTGAGCAAACTAAAGAATGCTATTTAACTGAGGTCATGCCTTTCTTTAAACAACTAAAAGATCAATTTGAGAGTCTTAAAAAGGGGATGGATTCAGATATTAAAGAAATGGAAAAGGAATTTGATGCAATGATAGTTGAGGTTAGTGACTATGAGCATGAATTAAAATATAATGAGATTGAGAGGAAGAACTTGCATACATTAAATGAGAATCTTATTTCTGAATGTATTACTCAAGATGTGTTTTACACTGCTATGAATTACTCCATTACTGCTTCTCGATTTCATGAGTTATCTATTGCATTGAAAGTTTCCCATGATCGTGTCATTGAGCTTGAAAACAAAAACTCAGAACTTAGTGAGAAAATTGATCGAGATGATCACGATAATTTGGTGAAACATCTTTCTAAACTAGAAGTTGAACATTTTGACTTATAACTAAAATATCAACATCTTAAAGAAAATGTTAAAACCTCAGATATCAAGACATCCTCAGATGTTCCAGAGTTTGATGCAGTTTTTCAGATAAATAAACGTGACGAACAGATTCAAGCTCATTGCTGCACGATCAGAAAGTTGAAAGCCCAAATCTCTCAATTAAAGGGTGAAAAGAACAATGTGACTGGCTCTCAAATGCCTCCTCCTTTAGATTCTCAGTATTCTCAAACTTTTCATCTTCAAAACTTAGTAAATGCTTTACAAAAGGAAAACTGTTGAAACAAACAGACCTTAATAGATCTTGAGCTCGTGGATCGTTATATATGCCTATGTAATCACAAGCACAATAAAAGACAATCTCTACTACTTATATTTACCAGCGGAATATAAACACATGTAATAACTAAGAACTTCTTGATCCTCTATGGATCTTTATATTAACTAAAACTGAGTTTTCCAATCGGTACATAACTCTTTCTAATGTGTTCCTTTTATAGACAAGGAACCCTAAACAATATCGCTAAACCGTTTCCCAAGAAACGTATAATCATAAAACTAAATAAGATATACACAATCACTTCCTAATAAAGCTCATGTATATCCACTCTAAATAAACTAAACACGGAATGAACACTTCCGCAGAAACAGACTAATAACTATTATACTTCAGCAGATTATGTCTTCGGCAGAATCCACTCTTCTTCAGTAGAAACACTTCGGCATTAATTTTAGCATAATCCAGACTTCACATAATTCCCAACAATCCTCCCCTAAACTGGAATTTGACTTGGTTAAGTTCCAGTTTCTTGATAGATCTTTAACGCTTCAGAACTTGAGGATTGTTCGCGAACATCAGCAGCAAAGAATCAAAACAAGTACATCTCTATGATGACAAACTTTGAAACTCCAGATCTTTGCAGCAACAAATGACAAAAGATACATCAAAACAAAGTAGTTTCATACTATTCTCATCACATCCAGGTATGTTAACTCCTGTGAGAGGTGAATCATTGAAAATAATGGATTTGATGTCTCTTTACCAATAGCCATCACTACTGGAGTAGCCATATGTTTAAGTTCGTAAACTATGGTACACTGATAACCATCTGATTTATTGGCAAACCAGCAACTATATAAACGGATTTGTAATGTCTTTACCTGGAGCCGTTTGCTCAGGACTAGTCAATTCTTAGAATTGGTGAATTGATAACCAAATATGGAATGCCACTGCCTTTACCACAAGCCATATACATGTGGGCTAGTCAATTCTAAGATTCCAAAAAGGAATAAACCATGGTGAATTGAAAACCATACAACACTCAGCAATGAAGCATGGGTGGTTGCATACCCTATGATTTTTAGCAAACCATTACAGCTATCAACAGATTTGATGTGTCTTTACCAAAGCTGTACCCTTTGGACTAGCTAACTCTTTGACATACACAAGATATATCTGGTGAGTCAATAATCAAGAAAAGTATACAACAAACCTGCAAGAAAAGTTAGATAAACCAAAACATGTTTTTTTTTTTTTTTTTTTTTTTTTTTTTTTTTTTTTTTTAACTAAGAAATAAAGAAAACAAATATTACAAAGTAAACAAACTATTACAAGCAAGATGAACCTGTATGTGACATAAGCTGATTCTTAATCAAACCAACACATTGAGAAGCATGAAGTTCATCATTGCCAACAGGATTAGGAGGCACTTCCAACTTCTGTCTCAGCAACCTTTCCATAAAAGTAACCGATAAAGGATAGAGCTTATCCGATAGCAGACACAAAATCATACCACATGTAGTCTGAACCACATGAACACAAGGCAGAGGATAAAATCTCCAACTCTCAATCTCCCACTTATGAGAATTCTTCCAAATAGAGTACCCTTTACCAGTTGGAGAATTAGAATCAAACATAACCTGAAGATCACCCAACAAATATAAACCAGAACCTGTTGCTGGATGAAACTTATAATACTGAATGACATGTTCATACAGCATCTTCAAATCATGTCTAGTCACCAAATGAAGAATGTCCTTCAAGAAGTTGAACTCAAGAGCAGTATTATCCAGCCTATAAACAGTGTTAAGCTTTCCAGCTTTCCAATTTACCAATACCACATGAGTTCCTTCAGGAAAAACTTCAACAGATCCAACTTCAATAAAGGTAGATTCATCAGCCTTAAGATCTAAATCAGAATTCCTTGAAGCATGTTTCTTAGCCAATCTGTCAGAACTCCTTGTAACCAAGCTCTTCTCCCCCGTATCAACAATGTTATCAGTATCAAGCTGTAGATTATGTTCCTGACTCAGAGGATCACTTAACTCCACACTAGACAACACTTCAGAAGAAACCAAAGAAGTTTCAGCAGAAAAAACCACATCAGAAGAAAGAATAGCATCAGAAGGTGTGGCAGAAGTAACAACTGGAGAGATCACCAAAGGCAAAACAGTATCAAAATTATCCACTATTTCAACTGTTTTCTGTCTCTTAGCTTGAGGAACATCAGACATTGAAGCAATGCTTTCCAAGTGAGAGGAAGAAGTTGAACCAGAAGAGGAAAACTTCATAACCATATTATATTGTCTAATCAAAGCATCATCAGACAAAGTATAGATTTGCTTCATTGACATACCAGAATTATACATATCAGAATTCTTCACAACTCTCCTCATATAATTCCTCTTCTGAGCAACAGTCATAGGTTTTTCTCTTTTGACTTTATTTCTTTGAGCATTAAGAGCTCTTCTCTTTGCAGCAGATTCTTGCTTCCTTAGATTACCAAGTGCCACCATTTTATCCACAAAATTATCATCATCAAAAGATGCTCCTAATATAAGTTTTGCAAGATGTGGATCAGATGCACCTTGAGAAGTATAAGCATCCCATTGATCATCAGTGATCGTAGGAAGTAAGGCATCAAGCTCTAATTTCCTTTCAGGAGACAAATTACAAGCATACTGATCTTGAAGAAATTTAGCCACAATACGACTCTTCTGTATATTTTCATAATCAGCAAACAATCTAGCCTGAGCTTGATTTTGTTCTTCAGTCACTATTCCTGAATTCAGCATATTATCAATCACAGGGTCCTGTCCTTTCTCAGAAGATGTCTCAGTAGAACCAATTTCAGCAGAACCAATGTGCGCTTCAGAAGGAACAATCAAACCCACATAAGAGGAAACAGGTTGAGACAATTCCTCAACAGGTGTAGAGAAAACTTCAGATGAAGCATTCAACTTATACATTCTTCCAGCAATAAAAACCTCTTCATCATCTGCTGAAGGTGAAACAGTTGGTTGTTCTTGTATAGACGAAGTTTGACCATGATCAGAAGCAACCTCCTCAACTAGAACATCAGCAGATGCATCAACCATATTTGGCTCCATTGAAGTGTCAGCAGATACCTTATTCAAATATTGTCTTCTTCTTTTGCTAGCATATATAATAGGCTCCTTGCTCCTTGAAGATTTAGCAATAGGAGAAGAAACATCAGTTGTAAGTGCTGCATCAGCCAATATTCCAAGGGATGCATGAAGATTCTCTTCGTCCTCCTCTTCAGAAGAAATCAAACTTCTCTTTTCACCTTTCTGACTTAGTAATTTCTCCAAGTTCTCAACTTTAGTCTCCAATTCCACAATCTTATTACCAAGAATAGACTTGGTTTCTGCAAGTTCTTTCTTAAGACCAGTCACCTCACCTGTAAGCTTGTTCATCAGAGCATATAATGAGGTAAGTGTAATAGGATTCTCATTTGTATCAACTGATTGCTCAGTTGGAATTGGAACTTCATTAGACCATTCAGGAGTAACATGAACCTGATCAACATTAGAACATCCTTCACCAAATGGATTCCTAATAGGACTTGGTGTAGGCAATCTATCAGCATCAACATGAACTTCATCAATGTGATCCTGAACTTCATCAATAGGAACCTGAACCTCATCAATGTTAATTTGTGTAGGTGCTTGACTAGGACATGGTCTAGGTGAAGGTATAGATGCCTCATTAACAGCAGAAGGACCCTCATCAACATCAACTGAAAGATTTACATCAGTAGTAATGGAAGAAGGTAAAACAACATTAACCTCCTCAGCAATCTCATTCTCCTGAGGCAACATTGCAGCTAACAAAGGAAAATGTGTTCCCTCAAATTTAGTTCTCATCGTGGCAAATAACTTAGAAGTCAAAACACTTATTGGATGAAAAGCTTGGGTTTGTGTAGAAACATTCAATATCATCTGTAAGAACCTAGGGTACATAAAAAACTTACCCTTTTTCCTAGTTATATTTTCAACCATATTATCAAAGATAAACTTAGAAAAATTATAAGTCAAACCCTTACATAAACAAACAATACCACATCCCATTTGGGTTGAAAACTGATCCCATCCTCCAGACTTATTACTTACACACTGGAGCAACGTATGAACCAAAAACCTCCACATAGGACAAAGCTTATTTTTTAACCACATATCTGTCCTCGTACTTTGATATCCAATTGCCCTAAGCCCTTCAAGTACCATCGTAGAATCAGAATGATAAACTCCATTCTCATCATTCAAGCGAAGTTGTCTTCTGATCAGTTCCTCTGTCACCACATACTCTTTTCCATCAACACTTGCAACTATCTCAGTATCACTTCTTCTTTCAGCCGTTGCCCAAAATTGAGTAACCAAGGATTCATATATAGCATTTGGAGAATGCGTTAATGCATACTGAATCTTTGATCTTTGTAAGAATGAAATCATCTGCCTATACAACTCATCTCCTCGAGCAGTTCCAAGAAACGCAACCTTATTATGATCATGTTTAAATTGAAGCGCCATTAGAGATTTTGAAGATTAGGGTTACGATTTGCACAAAAGGAAGTGTTTTGAATGAGAGTAATAATCGAATCACTTAATATGGAGCGAAAATATGCCGGTAGAGAATAAATAGAAATTTCCCATTTTTGGTCAAAGTTGACCAAAGATGACGTAGATTTCTACTTTTACTCGCATTCACTTATAACTTCGGTAGAAACGGAAACCATTCTGCTGAAGTAGAACAATCAGCAGAAACAGAATTCTTATTCAAGAAGCTTCAGTAAATATCTTTTTACTGTTTCACCCACACGCATTAATTCTCTTACCACTTGAAACCGTCTATAAAACAATCCCAAAGCACACTTACTTCTTCATCAAAAACCCCCAAATATTATTCCAAACCCTAATTCCACCAATACTCCAAAATTAGCCATAATAAACCATGAGTACCAAACCTGAGATCATAGATCTCACAACAACATCCTCATCATCATCATCATCATCATCCAGTGAAGATACCAATCCATGGCTTCATTACTTTCCAAAACCATATCCACGACCTAAGAAATCACCCTTTCTCCCTTCATCAGAAGATGAAAGTGTAATGAATCCGAGTGATTCTGCTGATGATTCTGATGACTCCTATAAGGAGGGAACATCTTACTCCCAACCCCCAGCACCTCGGCCTCAACGAAGGCCACGAGCCAAAAATCCACCACTTCCAGAAGATAGAGAGGTGGTTCTTGGTCTTTCTGCATCATGTTTTGGTGCATCATCACATATCGTATAAGGGAAGAACTTAAAGAGAGTAGATGGGTTGCATTTTGGTTGAAATACATAGATGAAGCACAAAGGACACATTATTTTTCTCCATCATCAAATGTGGTCATTGTCATCATCAATCGTTTGCATCAATCCATCCTCTCCATTTTGATCCTTAGCATCTGTTAGGGTTGGTTATGCTCATCACAAAAGCATAGCCAACATTTAGTGTGAAAGATGTGAGCGATCATGCATATCCAACAGCCTGTTAGATGTTGGAACGGATGATATGTAATAGATTAGGACTATTAGATCATGTAGATGCATTTGATGTTGCTAGTACTCTGTAAGCTGTAAACTGTTTCTTGAATGAATGAATTATCAATTTGCTTCAGTACTTCTTTTGATTGAATCATCTAACTTCAGTACATTATCTTCAGAAGAAACAATTGACTAACTTCAGCACTTTGAACTCAGTAGGAACAAGCTTTAGTACTTCAAACCAAATCTCAACTGAACAGAAAAGACACTTTGCAAAACAAACAAACACAGAGACAAACACACAAACCAACAAAGAAACACACTAAGATTACATTAGCAGGTTAGAGTTAGTTAAAATCTACCAAATATACAAATTTACATAGCAAAATGCAAAGTTATACACAAATCCTCCCCTGAGGCATATGCCTCCCCTTAAACTTTGCAGTTAAGGGTTAAGCATGCCAATATGAACCACAAGGTGTTGAAACCTTGGTCCTTCAAAAGCCTTTGTTAACAAATCCGCCACATTATCATCAGTATGAATTTTGACCACATTTATCAAAATTTTATCATATGCATCTCTTATAAAGTGGTGCCTGATTTCAATATGTTTTGTTCGACTGTGAAAAACTGGATTTTTAACAATGCATATGGTACTTTGATTATCAATAAAAATTGTTGTGTTCATGAAATTGTACCCATAATCCAACAATTGATTTTGAATCCAAAGAACCTGTCCACAGCAATTTGCAGCAGCAACATACTCTGCTTCAGTAGATGAGGTAGCCACAATAGTTTGTTTCTTGCATTGCCAAGAAATCAATCTCTTTCCAAGGAACTGGCAACCTCCAGTGGTGGACCTCCTATCCAGATTAGCACCAGCATAGTCACTATCACTATATGCTTCCAACTTAAAAGGAGACTCTTTTGGGTACCAAAGACCTAGAAGAGGTTGGCCTTTGAGGTACTTAAAGATCTTCTTAACAGCATTGAGATGGGAAGTCAGTGGAGTAACTTGATGTCGTGAACAAACACTCACAGCAAAGGTAATATCAGGCCTTGAAGCTGTTAAATACATCAAAGACCCAATCATAGACCTGTACAAATGAACATTCACAGGTGGATCAGCTTCATTGTTGGTCTTTGTCTTTGGAGCTTCATAAGGTGTAGTGGCAGTCCTTACACCCTCCATACCAAACTTCTTCAAGATGTCCCTCACATATTTGTCCTGACTGATAAAGATACCATCAGGTTTCTGCTGAACTTGAAGACCCAAAAAGAAAGTCATCTCTCCCATTGCACTCATCTGAAACTCTCCTTTCATAAGCTCCTCAAACTCCCTGCACCAAGCTTCCTTTGTGGATCCAAAAATAATGTCATCCACATACACTTGCACAAGAATAATGTCAGTGGAATTCTTCTTTAGGAAAAGAGTCTTATCAATTGCACCTCTTCTGTAACCATGCTTCAGAAGAAATGTAGAGAGCCTAGCATACCAGGCTCTGGGTGCCTGATGTAGTCCATAGAGAGCTTTGACTACCTTTTAAACATGATTAGGATGATCTGGATCTTCAAATCCTTTAGGTTGAGTGACATACACCTCCTCTTCAATTTCACCATACAAGAAGGCTCCTTTAACATCCATTTGATAGACCATAAAGCCCATATAGGATGCATAAGCTAAGAAAATCCGTATAGCCTCAACTCTTGCCACAGGTGCAAACACTTCATCATAATCGATCCCCTCCTCTTGTCTATACCCCTGTGCAACTAATCTGGCTTTGTTTTTAATGACAACACCTCTAGCATCTCTCTTATTCTTCAGAATCCATTTAGTCCCAATAGCATACTTACCATCAGGTAGTGGTACCAATATCCAAACCTGCTGATTTTGAAATTGTTGCATCTCATCCTGCATTGCTTCAAGCCAACTTGAGTCTTCAACCGCCTGAGTAACACTGGTTGGTTCCACTTGTGAGAGAAAACAAGCAAACAGACAATGTTCATAGTCTGTGTGATTGTCTCTCTGCTGATTTGAGACATAAGAGATAAAAGCCACCTGACCATATTTAGAACGCGCCACAGTACCTCTTGTTCTAACAGGTGCATTAGGATCACCAATAATATTAGACTGTGGATGAACATTGTTGATCCTTGTAGTAGTGGTATTGTTGACATCAATGGAGGAATCAAGATTAGTCACAGTAGGTTCAAAGTCAGTATCATAGGAAGGTGTGTTGAAGATGCCTGCTTTAGGTTGATGATGACCAAGATCTGAAGGTTTTGGAAACCTTGTATAAGGTTCTCCAAGGTCTGTTGACACTCTAGTAGAAATAGGAGTAGAGTCAACATGTCTTTCAGCCGAAATGGAGAGGTGAGGAGAAACAGAACCACTTTCAGCAGAATTGAATGTTCCACTGATTGCTTCACTTGTACTATTTGCAACATTCCTCTCAGCATCTAAATTGGCTGTATACTCTTGTTTCTTCAGTCTGGCAAGGTCCTCAGCATAATAGAATTCATCTTCACCCACATCAGTATAATCTTTAGAAGTGTCACCTTCAAAATTGGTAGGAGAAAAGGAAGGTACTACAATGGGTTGTTCATCATCATCAGACCCACTGTCAGAATGAGCTTCCAAAGTTTCTGCACTAGAAGTTGGAGATGCTTCAGAATCTGCATTTTGGTTAGCCATATGTCTAGCATAACCCAAGTAATCAGTCAAGTAATCAAGGTCAAATGACCAAATATGACCCTGTCCTTGAACATTAGGCTTGTCTTCAAGATACCTCAGATTCAATGTCTCCTCAATCTTCTTAGCAGATACATTGTAAACTCTGTATGCCTTACTATGAGCAGAATACCCCACAATGTAACCATCATCAGCTTTCTCATCAAATTTGCCCAATGGATCACTGGTATTCAAAATTGTCACTTGGCAGCCAAACGGTTTAAGATAATGAATAACAGGAACTTTTCCAAAAAGAAGTTCATATGGTGTTTTAAGGTGTGGCCTAGTAATGGACACTCTATTTAGAACATAACAAGCTGTACCAACAGCCTCAGTCCAAAACATGGTAGGAAGTTTAGAGTCTGCTAGCATTGATCTTGCAGCCTCTATTAAGGTTCCATTTTTTCGTTCTGCCACCCCATTTTGTTGAGGGGTTCTTGGAGTGCTATAGTCCCTTTTGATTCCCTTTAACCTGCAGAGTTCTATCAGAATGGCATTTTTGAACTCTGTACCATTATCACACCTAATTCCTTTCACCTTTTTGTTCAACTGATTCTCAATAAGGGTAATGAAGTCTTTCAATATTTCAGATGTTTCATCTTTGGTCCTTAGAAAGAATACCCAACAAAATTTGCCATAACCATCAGTGATCACCAGACAAAAATATTTATGATCAATGCTTCTCACTTTAGTTGGACCAAATAGATCCATATGAAGCAGCTGAAGAGGTTCAGAAATAATGCTTACTGCTGTAACAGGAACACCTTTGTATGAGGCTCTGTGCTGCTTTCCTTTGTTGCATGCAACACAGTTATGATCATTGGTGAATACTTTGGCAGGAAGACCTTGAACAAGGCCCAGTTTTGAAAGCTGGTTTATGGTCTTGAAATTGACATGGGCCATCCTTCTGTGCCATTTGGTGGACTCATCCACAGATGCTTTAGCCACCAAACATGTTAAGTCACCTGCTGGTTGGACATTAGTTAAGTTGAATGTATAAAGATTGTGACTGCGAGGAACCTTCAGCAGAATTGAAGTTTCTTCTGGGAGTTTGAAGTCTTTAGACAGCACAAGACATTCATCCTCTGTGAAGAGTACTTTGTTCTTAGTGTCACAGATTTGTGAGACTGAAAACAAATTGAAGTGTTGAAGTTCCTTGACATAATAAACATTCTCAAAATCCAGCTGAGGTGTTTTGATGGTCCCTTTTCCAGTAATTCGTCCATCACTTCCTCCAAAGGTTACATTGCCTCCACCTTCAATGGGTACAAAGTTATGCATCATGTCCCTGTTTCCTGACATACTTCTAGAACAACCACTGTCAACAATTCCAACATCTTTATGCTTAAGGGGATGATCCTACAACAACAAAAATATACAGAAAATTAGTACAATATGGAGGCTCAAGTCATTTCTGACTTGAACCTGCCTTGTGGATTGCCAGTTTTGAAAGCTGGTTTATGGTCTTGAAATTGACATGGGCCATCCTTCTGTGCCATTTGGTGGACTCATCCACAGATGCTTTAGCCACCAAACATGTTAAGTCACCTGCTGGTTGGACATTAGTTAAGTTGAATGTATAAAGATTGTGACTGCGAGGAACCTTCAGCAGAATTGAAGTTTCTTCTGGGAGTTTGATTGAAGTTCCCTTGACATAATAAACATTCTCAAAATCCAGCTGAGGTGTTTTGATGGTCCCTTTTCCAGTAATTCGTCCATCACTTCCTCCAAAGGTTACATTGCCTCCACCTTCAATGGGTACAAAGTTATGCATCATGTCCCTGTTTCCTGACATACTTCTAGAACAACCACTGTCAACAATTCCAACATCTTTATGCTTAAGGGGATGATCCTACAACAACAAAAATATACAGAAAATTAGTACAATATGGAGGCTCAAGTCATTGCTGACTTAAACCTGCCTTGTGGATCATATAAGTTGTGCCATGTAGAAGTATAAGATCCACTATTGTTCTTGGGTTTCCAATGAAACTTAGGTCCCTGTGTATTCCAAGAACAACCTGCTGAGGTCTTGACAGCAGTATCCCAGTACCCTTTCCCATCAGTCATAGGGTTAACATATCTAGGCCAAAAACCATTTTTAAAATATTCACTAGTTGGTTGAACATATGGTTTTACAACTGGTTTCCTCCAGGAAAAAGGAGTATTATACTTTGTATCTTGTGGAACATAAGGTGGTATGTCATTTACATTTGTCCACATTGGTCTAGATTTCCTAGAAGCACCACATCTACTCATCCTTTGCTCATGATAATCACAATCCTTAATTAAATGAGATTTACTTCCACATACAAAACATTTCTTTTGATTAGAAGATTTATTTAAACCAAAAGAAGTATTATTACAAGCAGAAGTATTCAAACCAAAACCATGAAAAGAATTGTTTTTAACAGTACTATTATGCAAAGAATTAAAATGCAAGTCTTCAGAGGCAACTATCTGGGAAGTGGATTCCTTGGCAGCAACTCTGACATGCTTATTGGTAGTCTTGGGTGCAGGCAGGGGTGAAGACTTGGGAAGGGCAGACTTGGGAAGGTCAGACTTGGGAAGGTCAGACTTGTCATTTGGATCACACTCTGTAGACCCTTGCTTGGAGGACTTGTCACTGTTAACACAAGAGACAATGTCATTAGTAGAAGTATTAGGGTCTGGCATGTCTCTTGACTTTTTGCCATACAGATGGTGTGATCCATCAAAGTCTTTAAGAGTGGAAAGGTCAATGGGCATATGCTCACCTCTAATTGGTCCACGTACAACATGTAGGTCACCTTCTTTCACAAAATTAGCTAGGCCTGCTGATGTAGATTTACGTGTGTCATCCCTAGCTTCTAAGCCTACATATTTCTTAAAGCCTAAAGCCACTGTAGAATTGGGAGCTTGACTACTATAAATGAGACCAGCTAACTTATTACCATTCATCATCCATTCTTTATGCCTAGCAATTTCCTCCTTAAGTTTCTCCTTAAGCTCTAGATTTTCTGACTCTACATCTGCTCTTAACTTCTCAGACCATTTTAATTCATTTGTAGCACATTCGAGATCTCTTTCTAAAACACCTATTTTCTCATCATAAGCTATTTCATTCTTCTGAAACCAAACCTTTTGTCTTTCTAGTGTTTTTAAAGCCTGTTTATAAGCTTCTACTTCCACATAGCATTCATTATATTTAGGTTCCATAATATCATAAGCTTGTTTGAGTTCATTATAACGCTCACTACAACCAAACAAACAGTTTTGTACCTGAGAGATTCCCATCAAGGCAATCTGATCATGCCTATCCTCTGTAGTATAGCTTGCAATCAACCCAACATTATCAGGACCATCATTATCAGCCTCCTCATGTTGCTTCCAGTCTACATTGCTATCCAGAGTGACCAAAGCAGTTGATCCCTTTGACGTTCCTGCCTCCTTCTGATACTGCTGATAAGAAGTGTATCTTGTCTCATCACCAGCTTTCCTGTCTTTGCATTCTCTAGAAAAGTGACCCATCTGTTGGCATGTGAAGCATTTAACCTTCCTCTTGTCAAACCTTGCTGGATCACGTCCTTTGAATCCAAACCTTCTTCCAGCTCTTCGCTCAAAACTCTTGATATCCATGGAAAGCATAGCCAACTGCCACTTCAGCTTCATCTCTTCCATCTCAAGTGGGTCCACTTGATCAAAATCCTCATAAGCCAGATCCTGCTGAGGATCATAATCAGCAAAGAAAGATCCAAGAACATCTTCCATAATTCCACTTGATCTAGGATGAGAGCTTGATGAAGGAGCAGCATAAGATGATGACGGATATGGACTTGGACCATAGCTAGACTTTGGAGTAGAGGCTCCAACAAATGCAGTATGACTAGCAGAAGAAGATGATCGAAAAGGGCTTCTTACATCATGTTCAAGAGCTTTAAGTTTGTGGTACAGCTCATCAAAGGTAATCATGTCCAAACCACCTTTAGCTTTTAAAGCTATGCTTACATGTAGCCAGGATGGAGGTAATGACCTCAGAAACTTAGAGTTACAGTCATCATTATCCGGCTTTGCCTGTAGCTGATTCAACTGACTTAAAATCTTGTGAAACTTATCATAGCCCTTGTGAATTCCTTCCTCTTCAGTGATTTGAAAGTCCTGAAACTGTTGTCTTAGCATGGACTTCTTCAGTCTTCTAGACTCCTCATTCCCACCGAACTTCGCCTTAATTGCTAACCATATATCCTTAGCATCTTGCATGAAGTGAAAATCACTCAAGTGATCCTCAGGAATAGCTTGTAGAAGAATAGTTCTGACCTTGGTTTCTCTCTGAACTGCCAGCAACTCTTCAGCAGTTTTGGGAGGAACATTCATCATATTACCAGCAGCATCCGTGGTAGTTCTCTTCAAACTGTTCCCCTTCATAATTATCTGCCATAGATTCCAATCAATGTTGGAGATCCAGTTCTGCATCTTCATCGCCCAAAGATCATATTCCTCCCTTTTAAGGTAAGGAAACTTAGCATTGCTATTAGAGAGACTTAGTTGTTGCAGATGGGTGGAGTTTTGGTTGTTGGTGAGTTCAGTATCAACATCTGAACCAGGCATGATGATTTTGTTATGGTTGTATGGGTGTTTAGAAAAACTTGTCCTTAGTATCGTAGAGACTCTCACGAGGCTCTGATACCACTTGTTGAAACAAACAGACCTTAATAGATCTTGAGCTCGTGGATCGTTATATATGCCTATGTAATCACAAGCACAATAAAAGACAATCTCTACTACTTATATTTACCAGCGGAATATAAACACAAGTAATAACTAAGAACTTCTTGATCCTCTATGGATCTTTATATTAACTAAAACTGAGTTTTCCAATCGGTACATAACTCTTTCTAATGTGTTCCTTTTATAGACAAGGAACCCTAAACAATATTGCTAAACCGTTTCCCAAGAAACGTATAATCATAAAACTAAATAAGATATACACAATCACTTCCTAATAAAGCTCATGTATATCCACACTAAATAAACTAAACACGGAATGAACACTTCCGCAGAAACAGACTAATAACTATTATACTTCAGCAGATTATGTCTTCGGCAGAATCCACTCTTCTTCAGTAGAAACACTTCGGCATTAATTTTAGCATAATCCAGACTTCACATAATTCCCAACAAAAACGAAATCTTTCTAGAAGAAAATGTAAAAGTTAAACGTCACTTTAAGGAGTTATATGATTCAATGAAAGTCACTCGTGACAAAAACAACGAAAAAATAACTTCTTTACAAAAGGAAATTGAGAATCTGAGGGGTCAGGAAAAAGGGAAACTGCCACTTGTTTTTAATGAGAATATCGCTTCAAAGTCATCCTCTGACTGCAAATATACTGTGACTGTTAAATACATTCCTCCTCATCTTAGGAATAATGAACTTGTGTTTAATAACTACTGTGCTCACCTTAAGGATAGTCTAGAATGTCTCCGTGAGATTGTGGAAGAGGACTTCATAAATAAGCCTCTTGATAGAGAAATTAGGTTTGCTTTCATTTGTGCCAAACGATCTCAGGAGCTGCTAGAATGTTTAGTTGCAACATGTCCTAAATCCTTAGGTGCAAAAGGTAAAGCTGTGATGTCCTGTTCTATGCCTAGTGCCAAGCATACAAACCGTTCCATGCATAGTGTTGAGAGAGTGAACACTAATGTGCCTTCTAGTAGTTCAGATCCTTGCACATCTAGTTCAGGAATGAAAAAAGTAGACCAACCAACTAATGTTCCCATAATTCCCTCTACAGGAGTAATCTGTGACATTAAAGCAAGTGGGTCAAAGCCTCCAGGAAATACCAAGCAAGATAGGACCTCACAAGCTAAGAATGTGCATTGGAAGAGAGTAGAAGACCAACCTAGGAACTTTAAGTCTGTGTTGAATAAAACGAATCTTGTTGATTCTAGTATTAGCCATAGGCGTACTGTAATTAATTTGAATTCTGATACTATCTACAAACCATGTAATGATGTCTGCTTGAATTCTGTTGCTAATCATGAATGTGGTGTGAATGTTTTTTCTGATGCTGTCAAGTGCCCAGTTAAAATAGTTAATGCTAAAAATCATGCTAAGAAGGCTAAAAGGCAAAGACGAAAGAAAGTTAGAAAACAGTGGAAACCCACAGGAAGAACATTTAGTAAGATAGGTTATCAATGGATACCTTTTGGTCATAAGACTAATCAGTTCTTTCCTCAATCTGCTAAGACAATGCCCACTAGAAAATGGATGCCTACTGGTAGAACTATTTCTTTAAGAAGTGAACATACTTTGAATAAGTCAAATACAGACACCAGCACTGCATCTATTCCTAATGATTCCATAGCTTCTATTTCTGATATGAATGGTTCTACTTCTGATGTGGGTGTTCCAATCACTGTTACTAACCAAGTGGAACCCATTATAGCATGGGGTTCCCAATTATCCAGCTATACATTCTTGTCTGTGTTCAACTGCAGATCATTTAAATCGTTCTGTGGTACCTGGACTCAGGCTTTTCCAAGCATATGACTGGAGATCGGTCGCGGCTCATGAACTTCGTGAGCAAATTTATCGGGACAGTTAGATTCGGGAACGATCATTTCGGTGCAATTATGGGTTATGGAGATTATGTTGTTGGTAAAAGTGTTATCTCCAGGGTATATTATGTAGAAGGTCTTGGTCATAACCTGTTCTCTGTTGGTCAATTATGTGACTCTGATCTAGAAGTAGCCTTCAGAAAACATACTTGTTTCGTTAGAGAACTTGATGGTAAGGAACTTTTAAGAGGAACTCGTGGTTCAAATCTATACACCATCTCTATCGAAGATATGATGAAGTCTTCTCCAATTTGCTTATTGTCAAAGGCTTCGAAAACAAAGTCATGGTTATGGCATCGTCGTCTCAATCACTTGAACTTCGGCACCATCAATGATCTCTCCAGAAAGGACTTAGTTGTAGGTTTACCTAGACTTAAGTATGAAAAGGATCATCTTTGTTCAGCATGCCAATTGGGAAAAAGCAAGAAGTATGCTCATAAACCCAAACCTACAAACTCAATTACAGAAGTTCTTCATACAATTCACGTGGACCTATGTGGACCAATGAGAGTGCATAATATCTTTGGGAAGAAATATGTGTTAGTTGTGGTTGATGATTATTCTAGATTCACATGGGTCAAGTTCCTAAGGACAAAGGATGAAACTCCAGATATCATCATCAAACTCATCAAACAGCTGCAGGTTCGACTTAACAAAACTGTCAGAATCATCCGAACAGACAATGGAACTGATTTTTTTAATAAACAACTTAGTGAGTTTTATGAAAGTATTGGAATCAGTCATCAAAGAAGTGTTCCACGAACTCCTCAACAGAACGGTGTAGTTGAAAGACGAAATCGAACTCTTGTAAAAGCCGCAAGAACAATGCTGATTTACTCAAAGGTTCCAATGTTTCTGTGGGGTGAAGCCATTGCCACTGCATGCTACACACAAAATCGATCCCTGATTCACACTGTTCATGGAAAAACTCCATATGAACTTGTCCACAACAGAAAACCTAATCTCTCCTTCCTTTGTGTATTTGGTGCATTGTGTTATCCAACTAATGAGGGCCAAGACTTAGGCAAACTTAAAGCTAAAGCGGACATTGGAGTATTTGTGGGATATGCATCGAACAAAAAGGGATACCGAATCTACAACAAAAGAACCCGAAATATCATGGAAACAATTCACATTACGTTTGATGAGCTGACCGATCCAATGGCTCCAGGACAACCCAGTTCTGGACCCGCATCATCATGTAGTCCCATCAGTTCTACTCTTGTTTTTGACTCCTCGCCAGCAACTCCGTATGTACCTCCTTCAGAAGATGACTTGAAGAAACTGTTTGATCCAGTGTTTGATGAACATTATGAGCCAAGTGCAAATGATCTGTCAATTCCTACAACAGAGGCTACTCATATCCCTGTGAATGAAGTCAATCCTTCAGTCTCAATATCATTAAGTCAAGAAGCGCCTGCTGCTGATCACTCTGTCTCATCAACAAATCATCAATCTTCAAATGTACATCATGGAACTGTTTCTGGCATCAATGATGAAGTTAATCCCTTTGCTACTCCTAAAGATGCTCCATTTGAAAATATATTTTCTCCTGAATCATCATCAGAACCATCTTCATCAGGAGAAATCGACTCAGCTACTTCAGTTCCTCAACAACAACCACATGAACACCTTAGGAAATGGACTCATGATCATCCATTGGACAACATCATTGGAAACCCCTCTCATCCGGTATCAACACGTAAATAACTTGCAACCGATGCTTTATGGTGCTTCTTCAACTCCGTACTCTCTAAGGTCGAACCAAAAGATGTTAAAACTGCCATGAATGAAGACAGCTGGTTCAATGCCATGCAAGAATAAATTCATGAGTTTGATCAACTTGATGTTTGGGAATTAGTACCTGCTCCAGACTGTGCTATGATTATTGCTCTAAAGTGGATCTTCAAAGTGAAGCTTGATGAGCATGGCGATGTATTAAAGAACAAGGCTAGATTGGTTGCAAAAGGATACCGTCAGGAGGAAGGTATTGACTTTGAAGAATCATTTGCTCCTGTGGCACGCATCGCGGCGATCAGAATCTTTCTGGCTAATGCTGCAAGTAATAATATGATTGTCTATCAGATGGATGTAAAAATGGCCTTTCTTAACGGAGATCTTAAAGAAGTGGTATACGTCAGCCAACCGGAAGGTTTTGTGAATCCAGAGCATCCTACTCACGTTTATCGTTTGAAGAAGGCTCTTTACGGTTTAAAGCAAGCTCCAAGGGCATGGTATGATACGCTATCAAAGTTTCTTCTATCTACCGGATTCAGCAAAGGAGCGGTTGATCCAACATTGTTCACCAGGAAGTCAGGCAAATATTTAATTCACGTTCAAATTTATGATGATGATATCATCTTTGCCTCGACTGACCCCAATGAATGTGATTGTTTTTCTAATGAAATGGGTTCAAAATTTCAAATGTCTATGATGGGACAAATGTCATTTTTCTTGGGATTACAAATTTCACAAAGTCCCGGAGGCATTTTTATAAATCAATCTAAATATGCAAATGAGATTTTAAAGAAATTTGGATTTGATTCTAGTGACCCTGTTGACACTCCCATGATTCAACGTACTAAACTAGATGAGGACCACTCAGGGATCATGGTAGACCAAACAAAATATCGTAGTATGATTGGATCCTTGATGTACCTCACAGCTAGTAGATCAGACATCTTGTTCGTTGTTTGCATTCTAGATACCAGGATAAGCCTACTAAAAAGCACCTTGAAGCGGTTAAACGGGTCTTTCGGTATCTCCAAGGAACCATAAATATGGGACTATGGTACCCGAAGGACACCGGTATGTCACTAACAGCCTATGCAGATGCTGATCATGCAGGATGTCAAGATACTCGTCGAAGTACGTCTGGAGGTGCTCAGTTTTTGGGTGATAAGCTTGTGAGCTGGTCTTCAAAGAAGCAAATGAGTACTTCTATTTCCTCTACAGAGGCTAAATACATAGCCATGTCATCTTGTTGTGCTCAAATCCTAGTTGCTCTGAGTGTACTGAGGAAGATAGAGAATTAGATGATGCATCTAGGGAGAAAATGAATAAGAAACTAGAAAATCCAATATGTAAGGAGAAGAACATTACGTTCAAACCACATGATTACAAAAAGGAAAATTGGATTTCCTTGAACAAGTTTAAGCCTCAAACATTGTTGACTCCCGAACAAGTGTTCTGGAAAAAGGATTTAGACAAGCAAAAAGCAGAGAATCTTGTTGTAACAATCCCCACCTTTAGGAAAATGCCTTCAGCTACTGTGTATCCTCCAAATACACCAATGCATTTAGTTCCTAGAACTATTGCCACTAAAAGCAAGACCTTAATCAGTCAATATGTTATCTATTAATTATTTGTTGATTTTGAGAAAACTTGTAAGAAAAGGATCACACCCACTGGGATAACTGAAGGGGAAAGGGGTTTTGAGCAAACTAAAGAATGCTATTTAACTGAGGTCATGCCTTTCTTTAAACAACTAAAAGATCAATTTGAGAGTCTTAAAAAGGGGATGGATTCAGATATTAAAGAAATGGAAAAGGAATTTGATGCAATGATAGTTGAGGTTAGTGACTATGAGCATGAATTAAAATATAATGAGATTGAGAGGAAGAACTTGCATACATTAAATGAGAATCTTATTTCTGAATGTATTACTCAAGATGTGTTTTACACTGCTATGAATTACTCCATTACTGCTTCTCGATTTCATGAGTTATCTATTGCATTGAAAGTTTCCCATGATCGTGTCATTGAGCTTGAAAACAAAAACTCAGAACTTAGTGAGAAAATTGATCGAGATGATTGATGAGTGTCTAAATACTCATCATTTTTGTACAATATAAACTGCAAAATCATCTGAAAACACTCAGAAACACATCAAAATGATCAAAATATCACAAACAAGTGTTTTATGTGTTTTAAATGCAAAAATATCAAAATCAGATGAAAAACGTATCAAATTTGCAAAAATTGCAGTTTTAGTCCCCCAAGTTTCAAAAGTTGTCAAAAACAGTCCCTGAGCACAAAATTTCAAAAGTAAAATCACCAAAGGTCCTTTTTAAATCATAACTTGTCAAATTTAGTCCTTTGGTGAAAAATGTAAAAATTTTTGAGAAAATTACAAAATGGTCCTCCAAGTTTGAAAATTGGCAAAATTGGCCCCCGGAAAATCTGAAAATGGCAATTTTGGTCCTTGCATTATTAAACTTTGTCATTTTTAGTCCTTGGAGCAACTTTGTTGAATTGGCAGCCCAGGTCCCTGAATTTTCAGAAGTTACACTAAAGGTCCCTAAGTTATTAATAATTTAAACCCATTTTGGACCCTTCCACCCAAGTGACCCCCCTGCCATTCTTTTTGAACCCCAGCCATTATCCTTTTGACCCCCTTGGTTATTAATACCACTTGGTCAGTCAACTGGTCAAACAAACAAAAAAAAAAAAAAAAAAAAAAAAAAACCCGCCAAGACTTTCTTCTTCCCCACTTGATCCCTGAAATCACTCCACACACCATCCCCTCAGCTCACCTTCATCTCACCTTTGTCCCCCCACCTCAACACAAATCCAAGAACCATTAAATGATCCTTCACCCCTTTACTCAACCCCTCCAACTGTCAAAAAAAAGCAATTCCCGCCAAAATTGACATTTTGGCTAAATCTCACAAAAGTCTACCAAATGTTCTGGAACCAAGTGGGATTATCTCAAGAGAAGAGAGAGAAGCAAGGGGAGTATAAATAGAGGAAGAAAGAAGCAGTTTAAGGAGTAGCTAGTCTTTCCATTTTTTCTAAAATGTCGTTTTTTAAGTTAATGTCTTGTTTTTAGTTAAAAAGTTGTATTTTTAGTTTCAATGTATCACATACAAGTGAAAATATCAGTGTATTGTACTTTGGATTATCAGTTTAAGTTTTCACATAAAGTTGCAAAATTCTATGTTTACTGTTGAATGTTCAGTTTCAAATTTATGCATGCAATCTTCTAAATATCTCATGTTGTAGTCAAATAAGCTCATTTAAGCTTTTTAGAACCTTTGGTATGCTTTTGGAATCAGTTTAAGCAAATTTGAATGTTGGTCAATAAAAGTCAACCTAGGCTCAAATTGGAATGGAAGCTGAATTTGGGTGATGCAGAGGATGATATTGGGTTATAATAGATTAGATTAGGTCAGGTTTGGGTTTGTTTTGAGCCTGCAATAAGCTGGACAGTGGTGAGTGATCTCTCCTTTTCACTTTTCAAGCCAAAATTGCATATTATGCTAGTCTATGTATCTGTGGTCTTCAGTAGTGTAAACCTGTTTAAATAGTTGCCTTTAAGTCATTTAAACTTATTTTGATTATCTGTATAAGTTGGATAAGTGTCTATCTCAGTTTTGAGTTCTTATCAATATTTATAGGGGTGTTTGGTTCTGCTTAAATATCTGTCTCAGAGCTTGTGCAGTGGCTCATTTCTTTTGTTTCATGTTTGAGTGGTTTAAGAATACTCAATTGAGTCAGAATCTGGTGCTTACTATTTCATAAGTCAAACATTTAACTCAAATCTGTCTATCTGTCTACTGTGGAGGATTTAGGATTGCAAATCCATTGTTTTGTGTTTAGAATCACTAAACAAAGCTTTCATTAGGTTTATAACATCATATTATACCTAGGTCAGTCATAAAAATTGGATCAAAGTTCATGATAGTCAACTTTTACATTTTGTCAAAAAAAGTCAAAAGCTAAAAATCTCAACTTTGGCCTAACTAAGGTGATTTTTAGTGAGCTCAATTCTAGGCCATTTCAATTGAGACTTGTGGATTTTAAAAATTCTACTGCTCTAGTTTCTTAGTGTTATTTTTGCATAATTTTTTGAATTTTCCATAAGCTTCAAATCAGCTTGTTAATATGGACTTAAGTGTCCTGTGCAGGGCATCAAGTCTGCACAGGACTTGTGCAGACTTTGATGAGCTTGTGCAAAGCTCATCATAGCTCCCTTAGGTCTGAGCTTTGGGTTTTAGATAGCCAATCAGGTCTAGTTTAGATCCCAAGTACTGTTTTTAGGTTTTGGCTTATTGGCTAGCTTATTCCTCAGCTCAAAGTAGACCCCCCTTTACTGTTTTTTTTAGCTTATAGCTCAAATCATCTAATCATTGCATCTTGATATCCAGTAGCTGTAGCTTGTTGATTTGTGTTGCTTTTTGGTTATTTTAGCATATTAGACCTTCCATATCAGTTTGGTGCTTGTTGTGCCTCATTTGCTTATTGGAAGTGCTTATTTCATAAGCACTTCCTTATCAGTTTCATATTCTGCCAAACAAGCCCATGTTTTTCCATTTTTCCTAGCTTCCTAGTATTATTTTAGAGTTATCTTGAATTTTTCAGATTTTTCCTAGCTTATTTTCTATTTTTCTTAATTTAAATTAGTTTTTACTCATTTTTAAATAGCATTTAATACAAAAAATTAAGAAAAGGTTCTAAAAAATAATTTTTCATTTTTCTTAAGTTTAGATAAATGTAAAAAGCTTAAAAAGTACTTTTCCCTATTTTTCTCCTTTTATTTGGTATTTTTAATAATTTAAATTAGTTTTAAATAGTTTTTAATTAATAATAAATACATAAAAAGCCTAAAAAATATATTTTCAGTTTTAAAATTAGTTTTATCATATTTTAGATTTTTCTAAGTCTTAATGTTATTTTTCTAGTCTTATTTCATATTTTCTTTTATTTTAGAGTATTATTAAATAGTTTAAAATAGTTTTTAATTAATAATAATTAGATAAATAGTTATAAAAATAATTTTCTTTTTCTATTAATTTTCTTTTATCATTAGGATTGTAAAAATGTATTTTTCATATTTTTAGGATTTTTATTGTAGAAGTTTCACGTTTTTATTTGTACGTTTACGTAATTTTGTTTTAAAACGTAAGTTTTAGGTTTTAAACGTTCATCATTGTAAATATAGTGATAGCGTTTATTTAATATCTTTTATCTTTTTAATTTTCTTAATTTGCATTTAAGTCGCTGTTATCTATTATCTTTTTCAGTAGTGTAACTATCCATTCAAATCCTTTCTGATCGCTATCATTAGTGATCAATCTATCGTCTGATCAAGTGTTTAACACACCATTGAGTCTCCGTGGGACATAACGACCCGGGAATTCACTATATTCTCTGATCTTCATTGCATTTGCGTCTTACTTTTCAAACTCTTATGACTCTTAGATTTCCTCCTCCGTAAACTCTCGGTCAGTGTAACAAGAAAAGTGGGAAATTAACTCTCTAAACCCGAAAGTTGAAAGACTAGCACGTCGTTACTCGAACTTAGACAAGCAGTGCAAATAAATAGACTTTTTGACGTAGTTTGAGACCTTGTAGACTCCTACAGAACTATAGACTCCAAAATTGTAAAAGAAATTCTACAACTATAAAATCAATATTCAGTTTTACAAGTTGAAGATCAAATCTTTCTACAAAGTGGTTTAATAGCACTAGTAACTAGACGCGATTTGTCAGTTCAGATTTGTCTGAATTTTGTCAAGTCTGCGTTTACGTTACTTCTAGTCTCTTATATCACTTAAGGGCCCAGCAATACAGGGTGCCTCTGAGTTAC
>BPTQ01000003.1:238773622-238787119 GCA_019973895.1 Chrysanthemum seticuspe | reverse complement strand
AAAAAAAAAAAAAAAAAAAAAAAATCGAAAAAAAAATAGAAAAAGAGAAAAAAAAAATAGAGTGCAAAAAAAAAAAAAAAAAAAAAAAAAAAAAAAAAAAAAAACGTACGGGCTACCATCCTACATCTATCCTTTAAATTTATGTTTGTTTATTTCAGTTATCTAGAGTTTAGAGTGTCGAGTCTTGGCTTAGCAACGCCATTCTTCATATGCAGTTAACATAAATATTTTTGACTTACCACCACTAAATAGCCTATCCCACCAAACCCTTATTTCCCTACCGTAAGCCTAACATTACAACCCTTTAAAAGACCTCTTTGATAGTCTTTCCTAGGTGCTTACGCCAAAGCGATGGAGGTTTGATCTATTCTCAAGCCTATGGTAATCTATGTACTAGGACCGGTTAATGAGTATTTATCTTCCATTTCCTATATTGTTATATTTCATTTATACACCTGAGAGAGATGTGAGTATCCAAACACCCCATGTGAGGTGCTAGTATGTAATTTCTGTGCTTGTTATGACTTTTGCAGGGCTTATATGTGTTGTGGACCGTTTTGAATTAATGTTGAATGACCCCTAACTTATAAATTAATTGGCTAAAAGCACATTTGCTTGAGGACAAGCAAATAACAAGTGTAGGGATATTTGATAAGGTTTTAAAAGGTACCATTTTGAGGGGTCGTTTAAGTCCTTATTTGATCACTTTTGTATCCGTTATTGCTTAATATCGTTCCTTTTCACTTTTTAGGTCTCGTGAAGGCAAAATGCTGGAATGACACTTATTTGGACAGAAAGGCGCGAATATATGAAGAAAATGGCCAAAGTCGAAATCGAGACACTCACAGTCGCTGAATGTAGAAGGCGACGGCGTCAGGAACTATTTGCGACGCCGTCGGAGAATTGTTGTGACGGGTCAGAACTCAAAACTCGTGTTTTCAAGAGACGGCGTCTAGTTGTGAAAGAGTAGGCCGTCGCTACTCAGATGGCCTAGATGTGATCCAGACGACGTCAGAAGCTGAAGAGGACGGCGTCACGGACATAAGGTGACGCCGTCGCAAGGTTAACGTGGCCAAGACGAAACCCTAATGGCGGCGACACGACGGCGTCACTAAACATAAGGTGACGCCGTCACAATTGTAATCTTATATATAGAATCCGAATTTTTCAGTCTTTGTGTGGAGAGTCTTTGGAGTAAAAACCTAAAACCGAACCTAAGGTGTCTTGTACAGTATTTTAGGGTTTTTAACCCTATCTTACACCAAGATAAGTCTTTGCTTCATTAATTCAATTATGTCTTTGATTATTTGTGTGTATGCTTGCATGTTCTCCATGTCCGGCTAATTTATTTGTGTGTTTGCTTAGGAAGTATGAACTTAATTATTGAATATTGATTGGTTGTTTCTTATCTTAGTTGATTAATGATCTAGTAATGCGATAGGTCATTCGTTGTGTACTTAATGCTTGATTCATCTTTGTGAACCCTAGAGTATGATTACCTGAGTGATTGTAGTCTAAACCATCCGAAGAGCGCCTTAGAGTAGGAGTCTATAATCTCTAAGTGGATTTGTAGACAAGACCCTTTGGTAAGTTCAAAGAGTTAGGGAGAAACGCATACCCTACAACTTTAGAAACACAACGCAACTAGGAATAAGACGTGACACTCAACCATCAATAGGAGATAATTAAGGAGTAATACAAACTAAGTAAACACATCTTTAAACTATCATACGAGCACACATTAATTAGACATAGACTCCCACAACCTTAGTTTAGATAATTAGATAATAGTAGAGTAATCGGTAGAAATACCAACCCCCCCAAATCCAATACCCGAGATTCGTACCTTTCCATTTTCATAAAATATAAAAAGATAAAAAAATAATCTTCCTCAACCTTAACCTTAGCGTAGTAACTCCTTACTAGCATTCCTATTCCCCTAGAGAACGATATCAATACCCGTGGCTTACCCTAATTACTACACTACAACGATTAGGTTCACTGCCTAGGGTGTTATAAAAATTGCTCGAAGAAAAGGAAGTTCCTTTGACCCCGAACGACGCGTGTAGCGTTATCAATACCACCCCCAAACAAGTGGGCAGGTGGAAGTTTCAAACCGTGGTATTAAAAGAATCCTTGAAAGGACAGTAGGCGAAAATCGTGCATCCTGGTCGGATAAACTGGATGACGCACTCTGGGCTTTTCGTACAGCTTACAAAACACCCATCGGGTGCACTCCTTACAAGCTAGTGTATGGAAAGGCATGTCATCTTCCGATTGAACTAGAGCACAAGGCTTACTGGGCCTTAAAACATGCAAACTTTGATATACAGACAGCTGGTGATCGCAGAAAAGTTCAAATGAATGAACTAAATGAACTTCGTGATCAAGCATACGAGAACTCTTTGATCTATAAACAAAAGACAAAAAAGATTCATGACTCTAAAATCAAGAACCGCGTTTTCAACGTTGGTGATCGAGTCCTTCTTTTCAATTCAAGATTGAAGATTTTCTCGGGAAAGCTTAAGTCCCGTTGGTCTGGTCCATTTACTATTACTAAGGTTTATCCTTATGGCACCATTGAGTTATCTCAGCCTGATGGTCCAAATTTTAAAGTGAATGGTCATCGATTAAAGCACTACTTTGGAGAGGACATTCCACCCGTGATTGTCCCGGATTTACAAACTTTCCCCATGAACCAATGAATGCGGGGATCGAGTCAAGCTAGTGACTCGGGAATCAAAAACAGTAGCACACACCATATGGGTTTTCACCCATGTTTCTGTCTTCTTACACCCTTTCTACCACCCTAGTGTGGGGGAGTTTCCCCACACTGTTGTATATATCAAAAAAAAAATGTTTATATATCAAAAACAAAATAATGGCCGTAGTATTTCCCTTTTATGTTCTATGTTTCGGCATAACCGCCGGTACTTTGAATATTGAGGGCAATATTCATTTCTAAGTGTGGGGGGGAATTCTCACGAATTTTATCATGTAATTATTCCACCCAATTCCCCCGTTTTTGGCCAAAAATATTTTTTGGAGTAAGTGTTTTTCACTTACTCAGCAAATGGTAATCAGTCCGCCATGTCTAACACACATAAGGATTGGCTAATCCAGGAGCAAACGGCTCTTGGTAAAGATACCTCAAATCCGTTTATGGCTTGCAATTTGCCCAAAATTGTATGGTGTTCAACTCACCATATCTTTAAACTAGTGAAAAGTTGGCTAGCCCGCAAGTTTATGGCTTGTGGTAAAGGCAGTTGAAAATCCATAATTGGTAATCGGCTCACCAAAGATAATATTGATAATTTATCTAAGAGTTGGCTAGTCCAGAAGCAAACGGCTTCTGGTAAAGACAAATCAAATCCGTTCACAGCTTATGATTTGCTCAAAATCATTTGGTTATCATTGTACCAAGGTTCTTACTTGAATCAAAACAATTGGCTACTCCAGAAGTTATGGCTTTTGGTAAAGAGATAAAATCCATTAATTTTTCTTAAAACATTGCTAGGGACTAGCAATATCTTAGTGTGGGGGATTGATGAGTGTCTAAATACTCATCATTTTTGTACTGTTAAAATGCCAAAAACATCTGAAAACACTCAGAAACACATCAAAATGATAAAAATATCACAAACAAGTGTTTTATGTGTTTTAAATGCAAAAACATCAAAATCTGGTGAAAAACGTATCAAGTTTGCATTATTGGTAGTTTTAGTCCCCCAAGTTTAAAAATTTGTCAAAAATAGTCCCTGGTCATTCCAAAACTTGTAAAATATCACAAAAGGTCCTTAGGGATTCATAAGTTGTCAAAATTAGCCCTTGAAATATAAAATTGCAAAACTGCAACTTAGGTCCCTCAAGTTTTGAAAATCACAAAAATAGTCCTTGGATTTATAAAAAATGGAATTTTATGCATAATGGTCCTTGTACTATTCACATATGGCAGGAATGGTCCTTGTGTTAACTTTGGGAAATGGACAGTTTTAAACCTTCAAGATTGGTGGAATTACACAAATGGTCCTTGTGATGTTAAGCTTAAACAAACGGACCCTATTATTAACCAAATCCAATCCAAATCCTTTAACCCGGCTGGCCCAATCCCAAGCCCACTCCCAACCAAACCCAGTCCACCCCGTTTAAATATAAAAAACCCGCCTACACTGTACACTCGTCTCTCCCACCCCTGTAATCCCAAAACCAGTGTGGTTTTTCACCACTTTTCAACCCTCCACCTCACTGCCTAATATCTCCAGCTCATCCCCCCTCCTCTCATTAGCCTACCTTGCATTTAATGCATCCCCACTATTACACTTTCACTGTTACACACACACAACCTGTTTATGCTTTCCAAATCACCCTAAACCCATACCTACTTCCCAACTTGTCCCCTACACCTCCACAATACTCCAAACTTCCTTAATTGGTTTAAAACTGTCTCAAGCAACCGTTTATACTTTTGGCGCCAAAAGTAAATTTGATGGCTAGGATACGTTTGACTGAATCAAAGGCCAAGATTGTTGATGAGATTTGATCAGAAGCATGTGGGAGTCTCAAAAAGTCTATAAAGAAAGCAGAAGAGGCAATGTGGAAGATATCTAGTTTTAATTATAATTTAGCTTATGTCGTTTTTATTAAATTTCAAATTCCAGTGGTTGTTTAAGCTTTAAGCTATGTATTTCAAGTTATTAGTGTGAAATAAAACCTTTGTTAACATCAATTTCAAGTTTCAAGTTATGCAATTTTTTCAAGTTTAAAAAATCTCATGAATGTTGAATGTTGTAAATCAGTTGTTGTCTTGGACTCATAAGCACACATAAGCTCCTCAGAAAGCTTATTGAAGCTTTTAGATACTCTAAAACTCAGTTTAGAATCAAAAACCAAAGATACCAAAAAATTCACATAAATTAGATAAAAATCAAAAATCAATGAAGAAGATGATCAAGACATTGGAGCAGGGTAGCTTTTGGATTGCTTTATGGTTTAGAGGCTTAGTGGTAAGCCTATAGGAATGTTCTTGGTTCTTTGTTCATAACCCTTGGCTGGAAAGAAGTTGTAAGCTTTTTATAAGCATTTTAGCTTTTACTGTTTCATTTACTTATAAGCTTAAATTTGTGTTGGATCATGTTTCTTAGGTGTAGTTAAGTAAAAGTGAGCATTAAAACAGTAGCTTTGTTTTTTAAAATTGTTAATTGTTAAGTTTCTTAGTTTAACAGTTATATAAGCAAAACTGTCATTTCTCAAATTTATGTTGTTCTTGTTCTTATTTAATGCTTATTCAGTCTCATGTTATGATAATAAAAGGTTTTTAATCATTTTCATGCTCTGAATCTGTGTTATCCTTTGAAAAGCTTCATAATCAGTCATATTAAAGGGTGTTTGGATATGCATGTTAATCTGTGATAAAAGTCATTTGAGTTGATATTTGTTGTTGTTATGTGTAACTTAAGTTCCTAATACCTCAATCAAGTCATAAAAATCAGTCCTTGTTCCTTAAAAAGTCAAAATCATCTTGATTTTATCCTAATTCATAACTGTTAGGAAATTTAGAAGATATAATCATACATATTAGCTTAAAAGTTGTTTATCTAGCTTAATATAGTCTCAATATAGTTTAATATAACATATACAATCATTAAAATCAATCACAAGTTCATATAAGTCAAACTTTCATTTTCTCAAAAAGTCAAAGAAGTGCTCTGTGCACAGTTGTGGTACCCCATTTCACAAGCTCTTAGAGAGCTTATTAATGGCCTCTAGCTTATGTGTTTTAGTTTTTTGAGAAGTTCACCTAGCTGTCTCAAGGTTCCAAGTGTCATTTTTCCATTTTCAGCTTATTTGATAAGCCTGCAAGTGCTACTTATTTCTGTCCAAAACTCAGCATTCACTGAGTCTTGACTCAGTGGTTTTTCCAGTTTTTTAAAAGCTTCTCAAAAGCTCATTAGTATAAGCCAATCCTTGTAAAATAGTTTTTTAGAGAGCTCAGTTGGTCTACTTGTTGGTCCAAGTTTTTATTTTCATTCCCTAGCTTATTACAGTGCTTAATAAGTAGCTTAAAGGTGCCTAGTGATTTACATAGTGTCCTGTGCAAACAGGTATACTTGTGCTTATTTGAGCTTATTTTGTGCTTATTTCTTAGTCATTTGCTTTCTCAGTTGTTAATTCTAGCTTATTACAAGTATTTAGCTTATTTCCAGTTTACATTATGCTTATTCATTAGCTTTATAGCCAAATAGCTTAACCTTGTGCTTATTTCAATATTTTGTTAACTGTTGAGATACTTTAGCTTATTCTGAGCTTATTACCAGTTTTCATAAAAAGTTGTAGTTTTCAAAAGTGCTTATTTTCTTGTGTTTAATAAGTTGCAAAAAGAAAATCAAAAAAATAAAATGTTTTTGCAAAAAGGTGGGAGGCAGGCTCGAACCTGAGACCTCCACCTTAGGAGAGTGATAGTGGTGTACCTGTATGCCATTGCGCCCTTGGGTCTTTCTTGGTTATAGTTTGCATAATTAAATACATAACCACACTTTGTCCATTTTAGCTTATACGAGCTTATTCACTTATTTTCAGCTTATTCTTTATCGTTTTTTCAGTTTTTGTATTTTTTATAAATTTGTATTGGTATTAAGTATTTTATAAAAAAGTTTCAGATTTTTCCAAATAGTTTTAGTATTTTTTAACATTTAATTAGTGTAAAATCTTAATTAATTCATAATAAAAAATATAAAAGTCTAAAAAATATAAATCTTTTTTCTAAAATTTTCTTTTGTCATATAGTACGTAAAAAAATTGTTTTTACACTTGTAGGACTTTTATTTCATAAATTTTACGTTTTTGCTTGCGCACTCGCGTAATTTTTAGACTTAACGTACGTTTTCATTTTAAATCTAGTTTTCAGGTAATTTGAGTTTACGTTTTAGTTTAAATAGTTTATTTAAGTTATTTTATTTTATAAAATCACAAAAACATCATTGTAAAAATAGTGATAGCGTTTATTTAATATATTTTAACTTTTTAATTTCTTTTAATTTGCATTTAAGTCGCTGTAATTTATTAATCTTTTCTTTAAGTAATTTTCCATCAATATCCTTACTGATCACTATCCTTAGTGATCATTCTATCATCTGATCAAGTGTTTATACACCAATTCATCCTCCGTGGGACTTAACGACCCAGGAATCCCCTATATTCCTTTGATCTTAATTGCATTTGGTGTGAGAGCTGTTTTGAGTTTCTTACGGTTGGTCATTCACAAGTGGCTAGCTTGTGTGAGATAATTGACGGTTTAGCACCAATCAAATTTTGGCACCGCTGCCGGGGAGGCTGTAAGCGTGTTTTAAGCATTTCCATACCCGTACTTGCACATTTACCATCGTATGTAAAAAGTTTTCTGTAAAGTTAAAAATAAATCAAAAAGTTCATTAACACTTTTCCTAAAGTGTTAAAAACACCAAAAATAATATAAAACAACAAAACAATCGTAACGTTTTCTATCTTGTGTTTCTTTTAAGGTGATTCTTAAAAAGATACGATTTAGTTAAACGAGACGATACCAAAAATATTTTCCAAAAGTTTTTAAACCCCTTTGCACAAATCATACCTACGTCTTTTCAGTGGTACTTAATTTATACATAAAAATCAACCACCGCAAATCAAGGCAGTACACCTACTAACTGGGGGTGTGACCATAATAAGTTCCCGAACATCAGATTTAAAACTTGCCTTTGTGTCACTTGTGATTTGGTGTACCTTTTTCAAAGAAGCCATTTCATTTGTGATTATTGGTTAAGTTCACTTGTCGTTTTGCCTCATTTGTTTTGAAAAATTGATTTTTATACTTAGTGCATGCGCACCCGTTCTTCCAGTTCTACAAGTCCACTTTCTGAACTTGGAAAGATTCCTCGTAGACGTAGAGGACGTTCAGCTCCTTCAGCCGTGACTGAGGAACGTCTACCACCACCACCACCTGTCGAAATGGCAGAAGACAAACCCATGAATGAGCTTCTCCAAGCACCCATCGAGGGTTACGGAGATGCCATTGTTGTCCCAGCCATCGTAGCTGATACCTTTGAGCTCAAAACCGGGTTACTTAATCTAGTAACCCAAAGCCAATTCTATGGTTTTGAGCGGGATGATCCTCATGCACACATTCGATGGTTTAACAAGATTGCATCTACCATCAAGTACAAGAATGTCCCACATGAAGCTATCAAGCTTCTTTTGTTCCCATTCTCTCTAGAAGGACAAGCCCGGAATTGGCTTGAGAAACAACCCCCTCATTCCATTGAGACATGGGAGGATCTAGTTACCAAGTTTGTTAACGAATTCTATCCTCCATCCCGAACCACAAGTCTTAAGAATGAGATAATGAAATTTTCTCAGAGATTTGATGAATCATTCGGGGAGGCATGGGATCGTTACAAAGAATTGCTCCGCAAGTGTCCACATCATGCTTTTACCGAGTTAATGCAAATGGATACTTTCTATAATGGTCTGAGACAAGCTGACCAAGACTCTTTGAATGCCTCCGCGGGAGGTAATTTCCTTACCAAAACCACCAAAGAAGCCTTACAAATCATTGAAAACAAGTCCCAGGTCCGCCCTTTCCGCACAAAGACATATCAGACTCAGTCTAATGTCGGACCTTCTACTTCATCTCATGTGAGTACATCTAATACTGATGCTAAGATTGATAAACTCACTGATCCTGTTCAGGCTTTGGTTCTTGCTAACCAAAAGAAAGTCACATTCACTCAGACACCATCACATGGTGAAGTGAAGAAAGTTGAAGTTTGTGTTACTTGTGGTGGCCCTCATGCATACTACAACTGTACTGCCACCGATGGTAGTCCGTTTGAAGCAAATGCTATAGCCGGTACTTCAAATCAAGGAGGTAATCAATACCGTCCTCATAATGAACCAAACTACCGTGCTAACACTTATCAAGCACCACCCGGTTTTAACCAGAATCCTAACCGGAATCAGAATCAACCTAGAATGAACCAAGGTTATCAAAACCAAGGTAATTTCTATCCTGGACCCAATCAAGGTTTCCAACAACAAGGGAACCTTCATCAAAACAATTTCAATCGAGGGAATCAATTTCAGGGGAATGTGAATCCTAATCAAGGGAATTTTCAACAACAAGGTCATAATCAAAACATCCGACCTCAAATTTTCCCTCCTAATCCACCTCCCGCCATTGTTCCAACTGGACCATCATTTGATGAGTTGTTGAAACAATTCATGAAATCCCAAGATGAGATGAACAGGTTGTTGGTCAGTCAGATCGCTGATCTCAAGAAGTCTTTAAATGATCAACCCTCGGGCTCAGGAAAACTTCCGAGCAACACGGTCGCTAACCCGAGGGGCGATGCTAAGGCGATCACAACCAGAAGTGGTGTTTCATACAATGGACCCGCTATTCCTACTACATCTTCTTCTTCTTCTCTCCCTAAGGTAGTGGAAAGTGAACCTAGAACACACAATGGACCTACGACTCCAATGCCTCCTCCACTAGGAGAAATGAGTCAAGTTACCAAGGCGACAAAGGACAAAGAACTTCCTATTGATAATGGAAGTACCACACACGTCCTACCTTCGGTAGTCCAACCTCAAGTTGTCCAGAAACCCAAGTCTAATCCAGGAGTTGTTTTTGAACCACCTGTAGCTCCCGTTGAAAATACCAAATCCAAATCTTCTATTCCTTATCCATCACGTTTGAATGAGCAAAAGCTCCGTGAAAAAGCTAGTCATCAAATGGACAAATTTTTCCAAATTTTCCAAGAGTTACATTTTGACATAAGCTTTGCGGATGCTATCATGCTGATGCCCAAGTTTGCATCAACTCTCAAACACATGTTAAGCAACAAGGAAAAGCTGTTTGAAATGGCTAAAACTCCTCTTAACGAGAACTGCTCTGCAGTTATCCTGAAGAAGCTTCCAGAAAAGCTTGGAGATCCTGGAAAATTTCTCTTACCTTGTGTATTTCCAGGAATGGTTGAATGCTTTGCCCTAGCAGATCTTGGTGCAAGCATCAATCTGATGCCTTATTCAGTATGGAAGAAACTTTCTCTTCCGGAACTTACTCCTACATGCATGACTCTCGAGCTTGCAGATCGTACAATATCCCGTCCTCTTGGCATTGCCGAGGACGTATTTGTGAAAGTAGGAAAGTTCCATTTTCCAGCTGACTTCGTGGTTGTCGATTTTGATGCCGATCATCGGGTTCCTCTCATTGTTGGTCGAGGATTCCTGAGAACGGGCCGTGCTCTCATTGATGTATTTGAGCAGGAAATCACATTGCGTGTTGGTAATGAAGCTGTCACCTTTAACCTTGATCAAACTTCGAGGTACTCCGCAAATTATGATTCTGAGTCGGTTAACCGAATAGATATCATTGATGTTGCTTCTGAAGAGTACTCTCAAGAAATTCTTGGTTATGATCATAATTCTTCGAGTGATAATCTCACTCATTCATCTCAACCTATCATCGCCAATTCTACTCCTTCTCTCACCCCATTTGAGGAAAGTGACTTCATCTTGGAAGAGATTGAAGCTTACTTGTCTAGTGATTCTGTTCCATGGGAAATTGATCACGCTCCCATCGACATCGAGGGGGACATAATTCTCATTGAGAAATTGCTTAATGATGATCCATCATCATTTTCACTCCCTCCCGTCGAACTTCATAACAAGGAAATCAAATCAGTTGAGAAAACTGAAGAATTTCCTGAGGTTGAGCTTAAGGACTTACCACCTCATCTCGAGTATGCATTTCTTGAAGGTGATGATAAATTACCCGTCATTATTGCTCAAGATTTGAGTAAAGATGAAAAAGCTGCTCTCATAAAAATCTTGAAGTCACACAAACAAGCAATTGCTTGGAAACTCTCCGACATTAAGGGTATCAACCCTGAATTTTGTACTCACAAAATCTTGATGGAGGATGACTTCAAACCAGCAGTTCAACATCAGAGAAGAGTAAATCCAAAAATCCATGATGTTATCAAACAGGAGGTTATCAAACTTCTTGATGCAGGATTGATTTACCCAATCTCAGATAGTCCTTGGGTTAGCCCAATTCATTGTGTTCCTAAAAAGGGTGGCATAACTGTTGTCACAAATGAAGATAACGAGTTAATTCCAACTCGTCTGGTTACGGGATGGCGTGTTTGCATTGACTATCGTAAGTTGAATGACGCCACTCGTAAAGACCATTTTCCTCTACCCTTTATGGACCAAATGCTTGAGTGATTAGCAGGGAATGAATATTATTGTTTCCTTGATGGTTTCTCGGGGTACTTTCATATCCCCATTGATCCAAAGGATCAAGATAAAACCACATTCACCTGCCCATACGGAACTTTTGCTTACAGACGTATGCCTTTTGGCTTATGTAATGCTCTTGGCACGTTCCAACGATGTATGATGGCCATTTTCCACGACATGATCGGGGAAACAATGGAGGTGTTTATGGATGAATTCTCGGTCATTGGGGATTCGTTTCAAACATGTCTCTCCCATCTAGATAAAATGCTCAAACGGTGTGAAGACACCAATCTTTGTCTAAACTGGGAGAAAAGCCACTTTATGGTCAAAGAAGGCATAGTCCTTGGCCATAAGATTTCAAAAAATGGGATTGAGGTAGATAGAGCGAAAGTAGATGTTATTGCTAAATTACCTCATCCTACAACCGTCAAAGGTATTAGGAGTTTTTTAGGTCATGCCGGTTTCTATCGAAGATTTATACAAGATTTTTCCAAAATCGCCCGGCCTATGACTCATCTTCTTGAAAAGGATGCTCCTTTTATCTTCTCACCCGAGTGCATCAAAGCTTTTGAAACATTGAAGAAAAAGCTTACTGAAGCACCCATTCTCGTTGCTCCCGACTGGGATTTACCCTTTGAACTTATGTGCGATGCAAGTGATTTTGCTATCGGTGCAGTCTTAGGGCAACGTAGAAAAAAGCATTTTCAGCCTATTCACTACGCAAGTAAGACTATGACTGAAGCTCAAACTCATTACACCACCACAGAAAAAGAGCTATTAGCCGTGGTGTATGCATTTGAGAAATTTCGGCCATACTTAATCTTGACCAAATGTGTAGTGTATACGGATCACTCGGCTCTCAAATATCTCTTTGCAAAACAAGATGCAAAGCCGAGATTGCTCCGTTGGGTTCTCCTCCTCCAGGAATTTGATATCATCATACGTGATAAAAAAGGAGCTGAGAAACTGGCTGCTGATCATATATCCAGATTAGAAAACCCTCACCAAGATGTTTTCGAGAAAAAGGAAATAAATGAAACATTTCCTCTCGAGACACTCAATGCGGTTTCTTTTCGTGGAAATTCTTCTACCCCATGGTTTGCTGACTTCGCAAATTACCATGCGGGTAACTTCATAGTGAAAGGGATGTCGACCCAACAGAAGAACAAATTCTTCAAAGATGTTAAACATTACTTCTGGGACGACCCCTTCTTATTCAAAATCTGTGCGGATCAAGTCATCCGACGGTGTGTTTATGGACAAGAAGCTCTTGACATTCTCAAAGCTTGCCATGCTGGACCCACCGGGGGCCATCATAGTCCAAACTACACCGCCAAAAAGGTGTTTGATTTCGGGTTTTATTGGCCCACAATCTATAAGGATGCCCACGAATTTGTCAAAACCTGTGACGCTTGTCAACGTCTTGGAAATATCTCTCAAAGAAATGAAATGCCACAAAATGCCATTCAAGTTTGTGAGATATTTGACATATGGGGTATTGATTTTATGGGGCCGTTTCCATCTTCTCGAGGTAACAAGTACATACTCGTGGCTGTTGACTATTTGTCAAAATGGGTTGAAGCAAAAGCTTTACCTACAAATGATGCCCGAGTAGTTGTGAAATTTTTTAAATCTCTTTTTGCCAGGTTTGGAACTCCTCGTGCTATAATCAGTGATCGTGGTACACATTTTTGTAATGACCAATTTGATCGTGTCATGCAAAAGTATGGTGTTACCCACCGTCTATCTACTGCATACCTGATAAGGTTTTAAAAGGTACCATTTTGAGGGGTCGTTTAAGTCCTTATTTGATCACTTTTGTATCCGTTATTGCTTAATATCGTTCCTTTTCACTTTTTAGGTCTCGTGAAGGCAAAATGCTGGAATGACACTTATTTGGACAGAAAGGCGCGAATATATGAAGAAAATGGCCAAAGTCGAAATCGAGACACTCACAGTCGCTGAATGTACAAGGCGACGGCGTCAGGAGCTATTTGCGACGCCGTCGGAGAATTGTTGTGACGGGTCAGAACTCAAAACTCGTGTTTTCAAGAGACGGCGTCTAGTTGTGAAAGAGTAGGCCGTCGCTACTCAAACGGCCTAGATGCGATCCAGACGACGTCAGAAGCTGAAGAGGACGGCGTCACGGACATAAGGTGACGCCGTCGCAAGGTTAACGTGGCCAAGACGAAACCCTAATGGCGGCGACACGACGGCGTC